>JBCJKH010045727.1:0-12322 GCA_039877255.1 Loriculus beryllinus | reverse complement strand
ATACATTTTAACAGAAACTATGCTGTTTAAAAGGCCTTGCCACTTTACTCTGAGTCTAATCAGCTGGGATACAGTTTTCCATAGATTACCCTGAGAAAAAGTTTATTTCACATGTGACATGAATTTGAAATCAATCAATTTGCAGTTAATCAAACTACAGTCAAAAGGTGACTTTACTTCAGCAATGTGACTAATTTTTCACTATGAACATAACACTACCTCTAGTGCCTACATCTGCTATCACCTTCTCATTTCTGTAACTCATGACATACTGTGAAATGATTACACTATAGGAAACTTTCAGCAGCTGTCTTTGACTCACCCTAACTGAAATTCACACACAAACACATTAAAATTTACCTGAAAAAGACCATTTTTATTGAAGAAAGTAAACTGAGCCCTGGATACAACTTCAAACTCATCTTGACTTAAATTCTTCAGTAAACTTGGTGGCAGAACAACAGAAGCAATGGTGTTTGTCTGATCTTTGTCAAAATCTATCTGTTAAATAAAAAGAACAGAAGAATATGTTCAAACAAAAATGAATCCATCCATTGTCCACAACTGAGTTCACATCCTTACACAAAGATATCTAAACATGAGGCTAGAAGTTACCAAACTAATATGACCTGTACCTATGTAAGAATTGATGCAATAAGTAAATAAAGGCCTGGGAGGTTTTCCCATTCTTTCAGCATGAGATCAGCCTTCAACAAAAGTGTATTAGATAAAACCAACAAATAGAAAACCTCCTCCACTGCTATAATGATGATTTGGAAGTAATCAGATGGCAATAATAGCAGTCAATAATTTTCAATAACCTTCAAGATGCTTCTCCTCATACCAAACAATGTTGAGAAAAGAAAAATAAGTTCTGAATCCTTCTTTCTTGAGTTGCATCATTTGATCTCCACATCTTAATTTTCTTATGAGCTTTTCTTGTTTCTCTATTACAGAAGGGACATCTTACAATAATGATTAGCATCATCTCCCTGTGTTTGTCATGCTATGTAGCACAAAAAGAAAAGACACTTTCTGGCACCAATATAAGCTTAATCTATACCTGCAAAAAGTCAGACAGCTGAAAGCCCTCTATGGCATAGGGATGCAACAAGTGACCAGAAAAAGAATGAGAACGCAAGCTTGCATTTCATCAGCTACCAATAAACAGTTCTATGACTGCATACTCCTCCTTCATGGCGTTCCACCTTATCTATCAAAAGGGGAGTAAGCCATCTCACAGTGGCTCTATAGAAAAAGTGATTAAGAATTTTACTGTGATATAAGGAAACTTACAATCCTGAGTTCTCCAGAGGCAACTTGATCACATATTTATGCTTCTCATGATCAGTCACAGGATTCTTAAAGCACCATTAGCTAACAGAAAGTTAAAAGCCATTGGCCAGATTTATTTCAGTTGCAAATTTTCATGGTTTTACTGTGAATAACAGGCACCCTTGGAAATTAATAAGAAATGGCTCACAGATACCTCATGACATGGCTAGAAGCAGTTGAATAAATGATTTTGAAAGGATAATGGTGCTACATCAAACAGAAAGTCTGCATATGATAAAGTTGTCCATTAGATACAGTCTGCAAATATAATGGAAGAAGCTTCTATAAAGAAGTATGGATATATTACAGGAACAATTTAATAATATGAATCACCAAAAGCTAGCTTAGTCAAAGGTTTGGCAAGAAACATAAAAGCACAGGGGACTGAAAATAGAATCTTTCCAAATCGCCATGGACACTTTTGCTTAATCTCTACTATAAAAAAAATTAAAAAAAATCTGGAAACATTCTGATATACAGCTAGAACAGTTTAATGCTCCCTGATGAGCCTGGGATAGGTCATCACATCACTGGTGAAAAACCTGGGCTTTCACAAGGGAATCCCCCTTCCAGCAGGGATAACAAGTATATTTCAGACAGCCATGGAAAATCTAAACAGCGACCCAGCTGCTGCAGACTTTTCTGGGAGAAAGGATGCGAAGAATTCTCAATCTATCAGCTGCTGGAAATGTGAGTCTTAGAACAAACTCATGTTCCAATAGGAATATTATAAATAATTTGACGGAGTTTGGATTCTATGATTATTTAGACAGTGCTGTAATAAATGATTCCAGGGCAAGAAAATTCCTGGATGTCCTCAAGCCACAGATGGTAATTCTTATTGTACATGCGAACACCCCAAACCTGGCTTCAGGATTTTTCCTTTCCTCTTTCCATAAATACAGGATAAAATCTGGAGGAGAAACATTCCTTTGATAATAATCAAAGAACAATCAGCTATTTAGCTCCATGAATAACAGGGCTAAACAACAGTAGATTTAAAAGCATTAAAGATTTTTAATAAAATTGATTCAAAGAAATTTTACCCAAAATTTATATAAATATGTGAAAACTCAATTACATTACATCCATTTGTATCTATTTAAATCAGCATTTAAGTTTTGATCCAAGGTTTATATACATAAGATGTAGAAGGCCTGCAACTTATAATGCTACTACTACTTTTTCTGGCACTTTCATTACTGTTTTTGATTTTTACAGTACATAGTACTTTATAAAACGATCAGAGAAATGTTAGGTTTGTTGTCCTGCCAATCTGCAGCAGGAATTTTGTTTTGTTCTATAAGTTTATACTCCAGTGATTAGTCTGTTTTCATAATAGCATAACGGCATGTTTTGTTTGAATTCAGCTTTGGTTGCTCTTTGAATTCCTCTTTATTTCCTTTACCAAGTGATGGTTGATTTTTTACTTTTTCTGTTTAATCTTTTTTATGTTTTTCTCCAAGTAAGGCTCACCGCATTCACATAGTTAGATTCCCAGGAAACTGAAATTATATTACCTCTGTCACAGACTTCTCATATAACTGTGAAAAAAAGACACTGCACTACATTTTAAAAAGCATTTAGGTGCCATAAGATGCAAGCAGGCATATAGTAGAATTTTAGAATTTTCACCACCTTATTGTTACTGATTTCAGAAGAACCTTTGGAAAATTCTAGTGGGTGTTCATGTGCTTCTCAACATAGCTTTTAGATGTCTAGGCTTCTCTATTTGTGAAGAAAAAGAAGAGAAAGTATTTTTGGGTGATGACAAATAGAATCATAGAATAGTTAGGGTTGGAAAGGACCGTAAGATCATCTAGTTCCAACCCCCCTGCCATGAGCAGGGACAACTCACACTAAACCATGCCACCCAAGGCTCTGTCCAGCCTGGCCTTGAACACTGCCAGGCATGGAGCATTCACAACTTCCCTGGGCAACCCATTCCAGTGCCTCACCACCCACACAGTAAAGAACTTCTTCCTTGTATCCAATTTAAACTTCCCCTGTTTATGTTTTAATCCATTGCCCATTGTCCTGTCACTACAGCCCCTAATGAAGAGTCCCTCCCCAGCATCCCTATAGGCCCCCTTCAGATACTGAAAGGCTGCTATGAGGTCTCCATGCAGCCTTCTATTTCTGCACAGCGCAGAATGGAACCTTAGTTCCTGGAATTTGCATTATTATGTCTGCATATTGCTAAGCAAAACTTGGTAGGCTCTCAAACTCATTTGCAGATACCTGGAGTCTGCCTGGAGTGTAGTGGAGACTTAAACCGTGTGAAACAGTAAAG
The DNA here is from genome assembly GCA_039877255.1 of Loriculus beryllinus. Taxonomy (NCBI): domain Eukaryota; kingdom Metazoa; phylum Chordata; class Aves; order Psittaciformes; family Psittacidae; genus Loriculus; species Loriculus beryllinus. The sequence continues at coordinate 8,694 of JBCJKH010045727.1, read as the reverse complement.
GATTCAAACCCCACAAACCTCCTGTCTGAACCCTGGAACGAAGTCTGCATTCTCATGTTAGGTACTTTGGCTTCCAGACAAAGCACACGCTGACTTGGCTGCTCAGGACATCCAGAATAGATAGGAGGAGGCTGAGAGTAGCAACTGGGACAATCAAAGGGTTGTCTTCCTGTCCGAAAAAGAACTAAAGTATTCTGTGCAGTGTTATCACAAGAATCGGTCTTCCCCAGATTGGTTCTATTTTTGATGCTTATTTATTATTTATATCTTCCTTGATTTTTATTCCTTGTTTGCTGAATGGGAATATATTTACACATTATTTTTTAATGTATTCTTTAAATTCTTTCTTGGACAATGTTATACCTTTTAGACTTCCCTTTGATGCATAGACTGCAAGTTGAGAAACAATTTCATAGTGTTTCTATACAAAAGATGAGTGCTGAGCACAGAAGTGTATTTAAATTCCACACTTTGAAGCCCTATCCAGACTTGGAGAAAATGCTTTAGTCCAGTTGAGATCAAAACCTAAAAGTTTGTCCTTGGGAAGTAACCACAGCATTGCTCCAGAGAATTAAGACAGAATGTACTTTTTTAGCAAGTATTGCCATTTTCATGGTGTAATAATTTCTGAAAGTAAATCTAGGTTCATTTGTGTATCAGCCTAAAAGGATTTTAAGTTGCATTTCTGGCAAAGATGGAGAACAGAGGAGTGGGGAAGAGACCTGATTGAAACCCTTACTCCAGGACTGCTGCTGTATCTTTCAGCTAGTCATTAGTTAAGTTACAAGAACATCCTATAAGCTCAGTGACCTATGAGTTTTGTTTCAATGGTCTCTCTTTCTCTGTGCCAGTAAACTGAATCTTTCTCAGAGTCAGCAGGAGGAGTAGCGGAGTCCCTCTGCTGTTAGCTGAGAGCTGACCCAGGGGGTTCTGGAACACCGTTCTGGATTTAGAAGCCTCAGATCTGCTTCATCAACTTAACCTGTAGCCTAAAGGAAGTAAAAATGTGAGTCCCCTTAACTATGCACTAGGCTATTAATTCTGCGAGGCAGTTAGTAGTGAGATTGCAAAGGCTGTTGTCAGTAGGAAGAGCAGGTGAGATATTAACAGCGTCTGAAGGTAAAAATGTAAAGGTTTGGATTTGATTTTAAAAATAAAACTTGCTTTTTTCTTACTAATGCTTCCAAATGTGCCAGCGCCTCCATGAAAATACAGTATTCCTCTTCTTTTGCTAGTAGGTGGCCATTTGGGCTGGTAAATCCTCAGTGGTACCTCATCTGCTTCGAGGTCTTTGATAAGAAGTGTTGAATCTCTCCATGGTGGTATTCCATCGAGCACAATTCGCATTAACCTTAAGTCACTGCAGATTCCCAGCTTCTGCAAAAGTCTTCCCTGTTGAAAAGAAAGAACTCGGAAGAAGAGGAGCAATGTTGGCTTGCTTCTGATAGACAGCATCATTATATGTACATGCAGTTCACTAGGTACATTATACATATAGTTGGGGGGGTTTAATTTTCGTGTGAAATGGTTTTCCAATGAAAAGTGGCTGCAGTTTGACAGATGCACTGAAAACTCTTAAGTAAGCTTTTTAGTCATATCAGTTTTATGAGATAATATAATGTGGTTCATACAACTATGCTTACAAGTTTCAGGGGGGTGAATTGCTTCTTCTTTTCTCTCTTAAGCCATTATCTTCCAGCTCCAAACTATCCTATCAAAATAAAAGCAAAATCCTCAGTTTTAAGAAAGTTCACTTACCAAGACCATGGTTGTAATCATCACTGAATGATAAAACCGCAGCTTTAGAGGTTGGTCAATTCCAAGTGGCAGTTCTGAGCTGAAAAGATCATAAAACACCGCCCAGAAAAACAGTGCTGGTACTACAACAGGAGAGATGAAAACCATCCCTATTGTTGCTAAAGTCACATATACAGATGCCATTTCGCTTCAGTAGATGTGGATGCTAAGAAAACCCTGTGCTGCCTTAAGTCTTGTTTTCGATTGGTTCTGATGTGTCTTCACAGGAGACTAAGCACTCACTTCATAAGCAGAAACAAAAAGTTTGTTAATGTTGCAACATCCTATTTTTCTCCACCCTTCTTTTGCTAATGATATTACTGGCAACAAGTTATTATACTTAAAAAAAGGGAAGGGGGACAGTTTACCCTTGACAAAAGGTGGAGTTCTGAATACATGGAATTGACTTGTGCCATGAGCTCTTCACTAGCAATGAGAAATGATTATTCAGAGGAGTCCTGATTTGAAGATGGTCTATGTTTGTTTTGTTGTGGGTTCATTATGGATGGACATTCCTGTTGTAGTGTTGAACTGTAGTGATGTGGGGCTACTTGCATTTGTCATCAAGGTGTGTACTTCTCTGGGAAGAAAAATATTTATTAACAATCATATAAAATCAAAAAAATCATTAAAAATCATATAAAACTTTGTTTTGTACTGTACATGAAGACTTGCACTGTCTATCACTGATTTTACTTGTGCACCTACTCCAGTGTGAAGAGCGCTATCTGTGCATAAAACATCTTGTGCAGCTAATATAATGTAGCACATACGTCACAGGTTATACACTGAGCACAGGTATTCATTTAAACCAAAATTAAAGCATGAATGTGTGTCTTAATATACAGTAAGGTCTCTTCAGATACAGAGTGGTGTGTTTGGAAACTCTGTTTCTGGTAAAAGCTTCTCACCAATTAAACTCTCAGAATTTGATATTGGTTGCCATTCTTTGTAGCTCAATGTAGAAGCATGATGAAGACGTGTGTATTAGTGAGGGCTGATTGAAGTTGATGGCAGTTTGTGGTGAAATAATTTTTATGGCTTATGTTCTTCTCACTGGAATTTCATTTTCCACACAATTTTAAAGTTACAGCTCCCAAGACTTTCTCCTGACCTATCTTTTAAAGTGGAAATCCAGTCTGAAAACTGCTTTAGTCCTTAGCTTCATTGGCAAGTATTTAAAACAAAGCAATCCTGACAGCTGATTTGCACAATTTTAGCTTGTGGAGATAACAATGTGTGGGATAAAGCATTGTAAATTTACACCAAAGTTTGTGAAATGGGCAAATCATCAGTTGTTCACAGAAAGGGCTTTTTCTTTGCTGAGGTTGGCTGATTTGGGGCTGCCTTTCCCCTTCTGTGAATCAAGAATAGTAAACTCACAGAGGCACTTCTTATTGCAGTGGCAGTAAATGACACTCTTAAGAACAACCAACAACAATTTAAAGAAATACCTGGTGTTTGGAATAGAGCAGTTCAGATTATGAAAGCCTCATGCCATGGGGGACATGTGCACCTGCTGGAGCTAGATAAGCTATTGCTGACACTGTACTGGCAGGAGTCTTTTCTTCACAGTATTCAGTGAGTCAATAATTAAACACCATTAATCAAAACCAAAACACCTGAGAGATGCCACCTCTGTTTTGAAACTGTGATGGACCTGATAGAGTGTAAGGAGTAGTTCTTGACTGACTTTTTTATGTTAAAAATAGACTGAGAAGGGGACAGTTTGTGGGGTTTTTTATTAGCTTTTTGATGTCATGCTCCTGCAGTTGCCTTCAGGAAGTATTTGTTGTACAGTTGTGCCAGTTTGAGCAAAAGTCTTTCTGTTGTGCATTATAGCCCTTCTGTTGTTAAAGCAATGTTGGTTAAGTAATGTTTCAGAATAATTTCTTCATGTTTTAGTTTTAATCTCTTAATATCCTAATGTTTTACTCTTAGACCATACCCTGAGTATGCCTGATCAGAGCATATTCTGTCTTCTAAATCAGTTCCTCAGTCCTTCTTCACTGTCCAGTTTCCATGTTTGTCCATAATCAAGCAAATTTTGTGGTCTTAGAGCTGCTGGGATGTTCATATGCACAACTGGTTTATGATCCTCAGTGCATTATGTTCCAAAATGCTCCCGCGACTCCTATACTCCTGTGGCTGTATGTCACTTTTGTACTGATGCTTATTCTGAGATACTTCAAATCTTTCCAGCCTGGTCAGGCTGTTCCTGCTTGATAGAGGGGTAGAGATACCTATGATCACTGTCAGACTGGCACATTTCTAACAGTTAGAAGGGCTTTTGGTGGGCTTTTTAAATTGGTTTTAATGTGTTAAATTGTCAGAAAAAAATTGTCTCCCTTCAGTCCGTTCTGTAAAGTGAGTACCTCATGTCTTTACAAACAGAAAGGCTTCTCTTTCTGGCAGTAGATAGATATCAATCCCAGATACAAAGCTACTAGCTGTAGTTCTTTAAACTGTAGGTGTTTGCCGATGTGTTTTGCTACCATCCGTTCTATTCTTTCAGCAAGCTCATTGCAAAACCCCAGCTTCCGCAGAGTCTTTGCCTGTCCATAGGTAAGAACAGCATTGCATTAGCTGAGAAAGGTTGAAGAGATTGAACTAAACTGGAGAAAATGAACACAGCTTGGCATTTGGGATTGTAAGGAGCCCTATAGATATACATATGGTTCTTTATTCTTATCAAACAGGCAGCTCATAGCTCACAAAACTGATACTTTATTCATTGAATTTAGTGTTGCTGGAAACTGATTTATTTAATGTATCAGTTGGTGAGTCCAGAATGAGAGTAATTGAGTCAATTCTTCCCATTTTCTCATCAGCGAGCCTCTCTTTATGCAAGATGTTAGTCACCATTCTTAATTCTTAATTTTTCAGCCTATTTGGAATGGTTATAGTAATGATGGGAAGGCAAAGTATTATAACAGTACGTATTCAAAGAAATATTTGCTGTTTTTTTCCCAGGCTTAGCTTGTTGGGTTTTAAAGGCTCATATAGCTGTGGCATCAGAACTCTTTGCACACTGAGAATGTAAAACTCATCAAGGTCACATAAACTGTTTATCAGCAGAGGTGGGCAGGTTTCAAACCAAACATTAATCAAGGCAAAAGTGTCAGGGCAGTTGGAGCTAATGACTTACCTGAATGTCACATGGTACTATTTATCTAGGTAATTTAGTAGCACAATTAGACTCCATAGTGCAACTTAACTAACTTGGTTTTACCAAGTGGAGCATGTAAGAAAGTCACTGTCCTCCAGTTCACATTTCCTTTCTTGCATTTATGTAAACAAATGACTGGAACCATCTCAGACCTCTTCATACCTGTAAGCTTTGGTGTCCTGATCTGTGAAATGGATTTAGTATGCCCTTTACAGTGACAGTTACAGCTTAGTATGTGCTCTATGATACTGGTTTTTAAAGGTGCTAGGTATTTGCTTGATCTATTTCCTTCTTCATTTAGCCTGCCTCCTACCTACCTTTCGGTTTCCTCCCTATTAGTTATCTCCATCTCCCCACCCAAATTAGTAGCTACTCCCTATGCATTTTGCTCTTACTCATGACTAAAAGCTGTCTTCCATTTAGACTGCCATGAATCATTATTTTAACCTTTCCTTTCTAAGTTATTTTTTGAAGTGTACGTCTTCCAAATGACTCTTAGGTTAAACGTCTGGATGTGTCTTGGTAGCTGTGCAGTTCTGTTCCTAAGAATGGGGAAATTCTGCTCTCCACACAAATGGACTCCAGATAAGCTGCTCTAGAACATCCACCTGGGATTTCATGACAGGTCACCACACCAAAGTGTATTCTTATTAAGTGATAAGTAGTTTGAATGTGAGTATAAAAACTGCAACTGACCTTCATTTGTTGTGGCCAGATTTGTCTGAGACTTATTGCACCAAATGTATAGGTGAGTGGTTTCTTCATGATCATGAGAATGTCAGCAAACACAGTGAATCACTGAGGAAATTGGCAATCAAAGAAAGAAGATTGACAGGATTAAAATCAGCCATAGTTTGCAGGGTTATGTCTGTTTATTTCAGGAGTGGTATAGAGAATGAGCATCATAGACAGAGAATAATGTTAAATGCTTTAAAATAAATAATATTATTTATAAATAGTATAGTTACTAAATTTGGAATGTTTTCTGATTGCCTGGTTATTTTTAAAAATAAAAATGTGCAACTTGATGTTGTATATTGACTTTTAACTAGAGTGGTACAAAGATGTGATGGAAAGATAGCAAAGCAGAAAATAACTGAAGTTGTAGACTTCTGTAATAGACAATTGGAACATGATTGGTGTAGAACAGGTATCTAACTTTAAAATTACTGTGTGTTCTATTATTAAACATACAACTTTAGTCTATGAAGGCATAACAACAGGTTCAGTAAAAATATTTAGTATATAAAAATATTTACTGGTCTAAACCAGAGACTGACCTGCTGTAATGTGTTCTGGGCACTCAGATTCGGTGCCCTAAACAAAGAGAAGTTTGCCAGGTTATTCTGCTGACATTAAAAACTCAATTGTGCCCTGACATCTGGTGATGGAGGTGGTGCACAGCAATTTGCTTTCCCTTAATTTAACATCTTCTGTAACACATAGCTGCTCAAATAGTGTTAAGACCTCCCAGCTGTACCGAATTTTCCAGCATTTCACTAGGGTTTTGGTCTTGACAGTGTTCTGATCTGCTCCCGAATCCTATTATTTGTGTCACACGGCTTTTGTGCTGAAGCATAGAGACCGCCTCATGTCCACATTATTTGGGGTTAATAATAGCACCAGCTTTTATTAACCAGCTTTGTCCACACCCTGTTTCTGTCTGGATGATCTAGCATGAGCTGTCTCTTTACTCAGGATGCAAACTCTAGAGTAAATTGTTGCCTCAGGCATACTCACCTTCCAATTGGAAAGAAGCAGCTGTTTCTGTCAAGATGGGAATTAACTGACTGTTGTGGTTTAAGCCCAGCCAGTAACTCAGAAGCATGCAGCCACTTGCTCACTCCTCCCCCTTCTTCCTGCCCCTGCTCCCAGAGGGATGGGAGGAGAATTGAAAAAATGTAACTCCCATGGGTTGAGATAAGAGCAGTCCAGTAACTAAGGTATAACACAAATCACTGCTGCTACCACCGATAATAATAATGATAAGGGAAATAACAAGGGAAGAGAATACAGCACCTCATCACCTGCTGACTGATACCCAGCCTGACCCGAGCAGTGATCTAGGGCTTCTGGGTAGCTGCCCCCAGTTTATGTACTGGGCATGATGTGCTGTGGTGTGGAATACCTCTTTGGTCAGTTTGGGTCAGGTGTCCTGTCCCTGCTTCCTCCTGATTTCCCTCCTCCCTGGCAGAGCATGAGGCTCACAAAGTCCTTAATCAGACTAATCATTACTGAGCAACAACTAAAAACATCGGTGTTATCAGTGTTGTTCCTAGGCTGAAAGTCAAAAACACAGCACTGCACCAGCTACTAAGAAGGGGAAAAAATGACTGCTACTGCTGAACCCAGGACAGTGCCCATTTAAGGAAGCATTCTTGTTAAGATTATATTTTCCTAAGTTCTTCATAGGCAAAGACTCCTTGATAACGTTTAAAAGAGAAAGATCTGTAGTATCTTCAATGTGTCTTTTTGGGGGGTTTAATACCCATGAGAGATTTATCAGTTTTAAGCCTTCGTCTTGGTCTGACTGCATCTGTATTTTAGTGTTAGGAATGTAATGTTGCTTTATGGACAAACCGCCCCTGATGTCAATGGAGTAAGTAAATCTCCACATTCATGGCATAGGTTGCCCATATGAAAAGCAGATAGCATTCAAAAATCAATCTTAACTGGTATGTTTGCCTAGAAATGAGAAAAATACGGTAGAAGACTTTTGGGGGGCGTTTTGCTTATTCAGGTTCTATTCATACAGAAAAGCCACATGGAAGAGCCCTGTAAAACTTGTTTTTTCTGCCTATGCTGAATAAGTGTAACTAAAAGTCACTGACACTGTGCTGGCAGGCTTTATTTTCTCATACACTGAATGTAACTAACACAGCCATGCCAAGCATTGCAGAGCATCCTTCCTTTGTTTGTAGGGTGTCTTCTGTCTGAACACTTACATTGCATGATTGTCTGCAGCATGCTTTGCTTTTGATTATAGCTTAAATAAGCCAGTGGGTGGGCAGAAAACACACACAATAATATCAGTAAAAAGATTCTTATTTCTAAATGCCAGAGCTAGAAATTTCCCTGACAAGAACAAAACTAATTCATAGTGTTCCAGGTATTAATTTATTTAAAGATAGAAGTTTTGACTGTAAGATTGCTTCCTTGCCCTGCTCACATTTCTGCATGGAAATGCATCTTGCCTCTAAGTATAACTCAGTGAAGAATTTAAGGGATTAGTGTCTAATGACATTAATCATTATAATGCAGGTTAAAAGATTACAGTAAAACAGAGGAAACAGTTACACTGTCAGATATTCACCTCAGGAGAAATGTCATCGAAACAGTTACGGATATTTCTTGGCAAAACTTGCTTTCATTTCCAAGACAAAAGCCTCAGACATTTATTATGCCATTTTATTTGTATTGTTTTACTTAATCATTTCTCTCATCTTGTAAAAAGTTTAAGATCAAGGTGAACTTCGCTTTTTTGTGTAGTGTTTGTGCGAGGTTCTTTCTTCATTCTCCTTTCTCTGCCACAGCACTTGTCCTGAATTTAGCTGTAACAGTTCTTTTTCTCCTTCGTAGTAGCTGGTGCAGTGCTGTGTTTACAACTTTAGTATGAGAGCAGCACTGGTAAACTATAGAAACTGGGGGGAGTTATGTGAAAGGCCCCGATCGCTGCTCGGATCGGGCTGGGTATTGGTCAGCAGGTGCTGAGCAATTGTATTGTACGT
>JBCJKH010045726.1:0-27350 GCA_039877255.1 Loriculus beryllinus | reverse complement strand
AGTAACTTGGAGAAAGGGTGTTGCTCCCGATCTGACAGGGTTCAGCTTTACCGAACCCATTGTATGCACCCAAGCATGCATTAAATTAAATGTTGCGATCACAACAGAAACAAATGAGGCAAAAGATTGCTGTATAATTCTTTATGCTTTGTACTTATGTATAGGCAGTATCATTTTTCCCCCTGCCATTGTAAATAAAAGAACAGGCAGCAGGGAAAATGCTGCACCAGCACTGCTGTGCAGAATGCATGCTGTGTGCTGTGGGCAGTAGACATAACCTGTGCTAAGTGTCACTGCAACATTTGCTCACATAAGGAGTCGTCTGTGCTTCAGGCAGCACAGAAGCCCACTACTCACTTTCATGCCCTGTGCGAACTGCCTTGCTGGTTAATGTAGAGACAACATTTACCACTGATACTCTGAAGAGGAGAGACACCTTAATCCCTGTCCTTTGCCTGTTCCTGCATCATGTGAAAAAAGCCACATCAGTGCTAGCCTCTGGCAGGCTAACCCCAGGCAGGCAGGTAGGTCAGGGCTGCAAGCAGTTATAGCTACTCTTGTCCCTCACTTTGTTCATGGATAATTTCTGTGGCTCTTGGTCATTCCACACAGTCAAAGCAAGACCCAGCAGATAGTGAATTAGCACCTTTCTTCTTATTTTTTTCTTTTTTTTTAGGTGTTGAGGTCCAAAGAAGTATGTCCAGACAAACAGCTTAGAACAGGGTCTAAGACATTACCTTCAAGGGTAAACAGAGGAAATGTCAAGGTAAGTGGTTCAGTTGCAGCTGTCTTATACACACAGCATGCTCTTTTTGAGTTGACCTTGGTGGTATAAGCAGTATTCTGTGCTTTTGATCCAAAATGTACTATGAACTTGGTACTAATATCTTAGTAGCAAATGTTTATGTTTTATTGGATGTTGATTTTTGTTCTATAAAACATGAAATGGCCACCATCCTGCAATTCACTTTGGATGTTTGCCTTGGAATTTTATGAGTTCTTCTTCCTCTGTTCAGTATGACGTTGTTACATATATGATGGAATAGGAAACACCTGACAAATATTAGGCAAACTGTTTATCACATTTGGGCTACATATTCTATATATATTATATATATATAATATATATAATATATATATTATATATTCTACTCTGTTTTTTATGCATAACCTTGTAATGTGTAAATTTAATAATGGAACCTACAAGGGTGCTTCTTCCTTCTCAGCTGGCACATACAGAGTAGGCTGGAAGCAAGACAACTGTAGAGGACTATGGTGTCACCTGAACACTTCTTACCACAGGTTCCTGAGCAGATTTTGTCCACAGAAGAGTTAAAATAAGACTGGGAAAGAAGATTTTGGAAGAAAGTAGTCCTGAACTACAGTAAAAGACAAACATTTCTTCTGCACTCGTACAACTTCTGTATTTCTGAAGTGTTACTGAGGGCTTGTTGGGGCTGCAGTCAACAGTTTGCCAGAAATTCAGAATTCAAAGTCAAGCTTAATTTGAAAAGACTGTTGGCTAATCACTTTTTGGCTTTAGCTGGCAAATGATGTATGAAACCCTGTCAGAAGCTGCATATTTTATTCAATTGTTCTGTCTGAAAGTTAGACAGAACAGAGTAAGGTTTACAGAGGAAAGGGTGAGCATGACAAAGTGGAAAAGGAGAAAATGTTGACCCCACGACAAACAATAGTGTGTTAAAGTGATTAATTAATTATTCTGAGGGATTTCTCTATTGATCCAAATTAAGCCCTTGTTAATTCATTGTGCATATGAGAAATTTCATGTCATTTCTGCTACTCTGTTCTTGTAGGCAGCATGAACAATGCAGATTTGATCAATTACAGGCCTACACATTACTTGTATGAGTCCATTCACTCACTGGACCATGTCTAACAGGTCAAAAAAATGTTTCCTTCAGTGTACTTTACCCTCTGCCTCCTAATCTTGCACAGCCAGGACGTTACACTGGAAAGGGTACAGAGCAATAGAAAGGCGCAATGCAGAATCACAGAAAGAGGTGCTGTTATAGCAGTTAGTAAATCTCCACTAAGCATCAAAATACCTCAGATAAGTAAGTAATACTGCAGAACCAGTGTGTACCACTGCCCAAGGTCAAATGACAAGATCAACACAAAGGCAAGTAGATTTTATAGAGGAGTTTTCAGTGTAAGGTCACGAGTCTTAGAAACCTCTGTTTGAGTTGCATGCACTAAGAGCAGATAAGCCCACAAAGTGAAGGTCAGAAAAGCAAAAGAAGCTTGATCCTGCAGGAAAGCCAAAATACAAAACAGAACTGAGGAAACTTTTTCTTGGGAGAAGTGTTAAAATTCAAAGAAATTGTCTTTTAATTGTCAGACCCTTGTTCAGGAAAAATCTGGTTTATAATGTAGTTTTTTTAGGGTTTTTTTGGGAAACAAAAGTGTGTGAAAGTACCTTACTGCAAAATTAGCGTCCCCCCAAAAAATCCCTAAGCCATAAATTAAGGTATTACAGGAAGTGACAAATCCCAGTCTACTCAAAAGTCCTCTAAGCATCCAGCCCCAAACCAGACTGACAGAAGAGAAGATTCTTTCCTTGCTATCTGTGTAGCATGGGTGTTGCCCCTACATTGGATTCTATGTTGGTGCTAAACCTTATGCCAAGATGCATGATACAGATAGGCTCACATCAATAACAGAAAAGCAGAGATACATCCTGACACACCTACAATCTTGTTCCCTTCTGTAATTCAGGTTCTTTACAACTGTAGAGAAGCTGGTGAGAAGCTGGAGCACCATACATGACTGAAGAGTGTGTGACTGCCAGCTCCACAAAAGGCACATACAGATGAAAAGTGAGGCAGTGATGGAAGAGCAAATACTGGTAGCCTGTCTTTTTTCACTCCCCAGGAAAGCCTGTGCCAGAAGGACTTGATGGAAGACTTACCCATCATGTGGGAGTTCTGTCTTTACATTCAAGAGAAATTTAAAAGTTAGATTCCCAAGATGATTCTGAGAGCTGGTATTCTGAGCTCATTTGTTTTTTTGTTGATGATATCCAACTCTGCATCAACTACTGTGTTTGCCAGCTGTTTAAAACACACAGGAGAGATAACAAACATTGTTTACAATCCATGCTGTGTATCAGACTTCTGTTTCACATAGATCTGAATGCTGATCTTCCACCTCTTAGGTAATTATTCTAGTCAATGTGCCAAATTTGTTGTATAGGACTACTGGCAGTTTTGTGAAACTAATTCCTTTCTTTTCATCATAGCTGCCTCAAACCAAGGTAATCTTGAAGTGCAAAAGAACTATTAAAAAAAAACAAAACCACAAAGAAACCAACCCAACCAAAACCTGTTGTTTTGAAAATATTTAGTCATTTTTATATTGACTGAAACAACACTCATTTTTCCACAAATTCAGAATAATTTCTAGTTTCTCAAAAGCTTTCCTTTTTTCCCTGAGAAGCAGATTATTTTGTAAAGAGAGTTTCACTCATCTGTACTGATATGAAGTTTAATACTAGCCAATTTCTTGAGTCAAAATGAATTACATTATGATTTGATAAATCTAATAAAAATCTAACTTAAACATAAGCTTGAATTTGTACAGTAGATTCTAGTTGAGGTCAGGAGTTTTGTGCTATTTCTCCAAGTCCTGTAAACATGACTGAATAAAAAAATGCCAGTAGCAAAACGTATCACAAAGCACAGACCAAACTCTGGATCTTTGACACCAGGCAGTTCACATCTGTGTAAATGTGAACAAAATTTCAGTGCATGTCTTAAACTGGACTGGACTCAGCTTATTCTTTTCCAGAGGAGGATATAATATAAACCTTCAGGATATCATTCTGAGTAGAGCTATTTTGGATATTGCTTTTCTCATTGCTAGGATCATGAGATCTCTTGATTTAATTTACCCTGAGTTTATAGGTTCTAACAAAATATTTATTTTGATAAAATAAAGCAAAGTTTTAAAATAAAACTTCAAACTTGGCATTTTTATTAGAAATCTGAAATATCAACAAGGTTTGCAAACTGTTTTATATGCCTTCCTTAAAGTTCTGAGTGAATCTGTACCAAAATTTATTTGTCAAGAGACTGATGATAGTGAATTATATTAATACAAAGCTTTATTATGGGGCACATTTTAACTCAAAACTTGGGGAACATAACCACTTTTGCCTAATTTTTACTACTGCTTAAATCTAAAGCTCAAAGTAAAACACAAAAATAAAAGTCAGAGCAGTATAAAAGAAAGAGAGGAACAAAAAATGCAGTTAACCATATAGACCAAAAATAATGTTGGACTAAGATATTTTACCAAGTTATAAAGTTGATCAGTACTTTTTTGAGTGTGTGTAGCAAACATAAGTACCTGTAAGTTGTCTGCTTAATATGTAACATTATTCTGTTACTGATATGGATGAAACAAAATGAATCCCAGACAACTGCATACATTGTAATATCTTTCTTTCCTATATCAAAATCCAATTTATGGAATAGAATCACATAATCACAGAATGGTTTGTGTTTGAAGAGACCTTTAAAGATCACCTAATCCCAAACCCCCTGCCTGGATTGGAACTAAACCAAGCTACTCAAAGCCTCATTCAGCTTGGCCTTGAACACTTCCATGGACCATCCACACCTTCTCTGGGCAACCTGTTCCAGTGTCTCATTACCCTACCCCGCCCCAAAATACTTCTTTGTGTCCAATCTAGATCTACCTTCCTTCATTTTAAAACCATTACTCATTGTCTTGTCACTACAGGCTTTGGTAGAAAGTCTTTCAAATTTATTAAATGTCAAAATGTAATGAAATAGCATAAGTAAACCAGATCGAGATGTAACACTTTTTTAATGAGGTCTCAGGAAGCTTTAGAGAACAGTTCTACAAAACTAAAATACAAATTTTCTTTTGTTATAACACATATATATCCCAGCTTAGAAACATTTCTATGTTAGCATGGACATCTTAATCTTCAGAGCTGTGGAAAGTAGTTGCAGGGTGGAGATTTCACAAATGATGTGCTGCTCAGGGAAATTAGTTTTTTAGGAAGTTCAGTTACCAAGGCATAAATCAATGGATGCTAACTTTAAACACAATAAAAAAGTTGTAAATACACTCCAAGCCTTTTTTGTTTTTTCCTCCAAAATGCTCACTACTGGGACAAGAATCACTCAGCTGGTGTTCCTTGTTTCATTTTGGGAAGAACTTGCTGTACAGCAGAGATGAAAGTCCAACTTTTGTGCCACATTTTTCTAAAACCACTATCCATGGGTTGTCAGGTGTTCATATCTGTTAAGTGTCAACCAGCCACTCAAAGATGGACAGGATACTGATGTATGGGAGGTTTGTGCTGATGAACATGTAAACTTATGTATATGGTTTAATACTGAGAAATGGAAAGCCTCAAAACTGAAGCCAGTGAAGCCTTTTCTGTATTTTGCTGTTAATGTGAATAAAGAAAGGAACAGCTAAGATAAAGTATTTCAGTGAAAGCTCAATCTAGAATCAGAGAAACAGGATCCATTTCTTCCAGAAAGACAAGGTATTTCAATTCAGCTCCTCCTGACAGCCATTCAGTGGCATTTCCCTTCAATACAAAAAGAAAACACTAAAAAATATTCTATTAAATTAAAAATCATTATTCAGTGTAGCATTTGTGCAGCAAAAGTAAACCAGTGGCATTGATGTTCAAAATGAAAGGGTAACACAAAACATTTAACTCCTTGAGTATACCTGTATCACAAATTTCAAGCTGTTCTCTGAAGTCCCTGTGGTTAAATTTCTGCTGAAGTAAAGGGAATTGCATGCTGGATATTACCGCATTGATCAAGGCTTAAACTCTTGACCTAAGCAAGTTTTAGGTTAGCCTAGCAGAAGCAGAAGTCAATATGTGTCTTTGTCTACACTGAAAACCCATATATACTTATAAGCAAACTAACAGACAGTAGTGATTATACTTGGTATTAAATGAATTTCCTTGTGTAAATCAAAAGTAGAAGGACTTTGCATCTCTGAGCGGTACAGTCAGAGATGAGTTTCATATTGATAAGCTTCTGCAGCGTGAATTTCCAGGATCTGTAAAAGTGAAGTAGACATGACTGAAAAACAAGTACAAAACATATCTTTAAATTCAGAAACAAGACCAGATGTTCAGATACATAGCAATGAGATATGTACTGTCTAAATATATTAATTAAATCCTTTAGAAGTGCAGAATATCTTTGTCTAGTATACGGATATATTAGAAATAGGTATACAGATGTAGGAAAAAGTGTAAGGAAGGCAGATTCTACCACTCCTTTTTCAACTATAAGCAACATTTCATTTTCTCAAAATGTATTAAAAATTATGAAAATGTGGGGTGTACATGTATGTCACAGGAATACAAAGAGAGTCACCAGCTACAATATGAAGCATTTTCCAAACAGGAACACAACCACTTGGAGGCTTTCTGGCAAAAGTGAAATTAAGTTTTCAAACAGTTTGCTCAACAATTTCTATACTGCTTAGAAGTGGGAATTTCAAAAGTGCTTTGCTGTGAAACTTTTAAAAGCATCAGCCCTTCAGTGACCACAGCAGAAATCACTGCAAATGTATTAGTGCTCCTAAAATCTGGAGGTGAGGTTTGAAATCGCAGAAGGTGAAGATTGTAATGTACAGAGAACATGTCTGGTTTCACTTTGTTGTCTATAGTAATGGATTTGCATGGCTGCTTCTTAAACTCTCTTAAACATCTCTGATTTTCTCTCTAATCACAGCCTAACACCACTTCAGTAAAATAAAAATATTTTATCTATAGGACAAACTAGAACAGATCCAGTAAAGGAAAGGAAAAGAAAGAAGTAAATGGAGGAAAGGAACTAAAGTTAGGAAGGAGAGGAGAGCAGGAGGGAGGGAGAAATGTAAAAAAGAAAGAGAGAGAGAGAGAAAAATAAGAAGAAAAGGAATAAGAGAAGATTGCTGAATAATTTTCACCTGTCCTGGTTTCCAGGTGCAGCTCAGTACATGGCAAACCAAACAGCTGTGCCAACACACTTGAAGGAGTAATGCAAGAGCAGAAATAAATGATTGGAGTGTAAAAGATGGGAGGAGTATGCTGGCCCCATATTGATGCCAGAAGAAATGCAGGTTAGATCCAATGTCAGGCTCAGAGCAATTTATGAGAAGAAGCAATGTTTCTGTGCTTTAGTTGGGTCTGAGCATACTGATCCCCAGTAGACAATAGCACTTGCGACCTTCAGTGGCAGCTTACTGGTCATTTGAAGAGGTACCTAAAGAATGACATAGGCTCTGAAGTACTTTTGAAGATCTGTGTCTTGGTGGCTTTGGTGTATCTCAGCATAGATGCGACAACTTTCAGTACCTGCACACAGCAACTGCAGAGTTCTACTCTTCTAAGTAGGTCCGTATGACTGAGCCAAACAAGCCTCCTGACACATACTCTCTTTGAAATACTTCAGCAGCAGAGGATTCATAGCTTGTTTACTTATGAAACACCTTTGGTCTGTAATGATGCAGGCAAAAATTGAGTTTATAAATTTACACCATTCCCCCAGTGAAGAAATGCAGTTTTGCTCAAGCAGCTGTGTCTGTGCTAGGGCTTCCCTCAGTAAAGCTTTCAATCAGGAATGGGCACATCTCTGCTTGCTCCGCATCTTAGCTGGGGCAACAGAAGCCTACAGCACATTGCTTAGGAACAGCTATATTTTAATGTAATTGGTTCTCATTTGTACTGCAATGTCATAAAAATGCATTTCCCAAACAGATTTGGGGCAGCACCTAGCTTGGGGTTGTGAGAAAAATATGTTATTTGACTTTTATGTCACTGGGAAATGTTGACTGCAATAAGGTGAATTCACAGAGAGGGAGAGAAGCTGAAGTTCACTAGGAGAGAACAGAGCAGAGGCACTGGAGAAAAGTTGCTGCAATAAGTGAAGAATCTTTTTATCACTATAACAGCTCCAACAGTAAAGCTTCATAACAGTGGGAAACAAAACATCATATTGTTTAACAGTACTGCAACAGTAGCACACATTTTACATACACACTGGGTCTAAGCTATTTAAGTGCTGTATAGGTGTGGGTACACAGGCTGTGATTTTTCTACAGTTTCTAGATGAGCAAGAAAAGATCATTATAAAACTGATTTTGATTTTTTTTCAGGTATTTTTTTCTGTGAGTCTATATACATATGAATATGTGCCCATGTGAACATGTGTGGTAATTCCAGTAGGCATACCACGGCACTTCTGCTGAGTGATACCTGGAGTTTCTGTCTCCCTTGTTTTGCCACCTTGTTTTCACCCAGTGTTTAAAGGTGAGCACCTGTGGTAAAGCACTGGGCTTGGCCCCCCTGGATCAAGTACCAGTCCTCCAGCCCAGCATGGCCAGGGAGAGCCTCCTTCCCTATGATGCCTGTAGAAACACCAGCAGAGGAGGAGGTTTCTGTCCTCTTACCAAACCCTTCCTAGGCAGTTGCAACCACAGGCTAAGTTCATCTGGCCTCTCCAGCCACCTCAGCTGTGACAGTTTAAAATGAGGCTGCCCTTTGCTAGATGTATATGGTGCAAAACAAAACCAGATTAGATAGTTCAAAAACAGTAGGGGCTGAGATGAATCTGCCACAGAATGACCAGAAGCAGCTTCCCTGGAGTAAACTTCAGGCTTTTTTTTTTTTTTTTTTTTTTATTTTTTGTTCTTCTCCTGCTTCTGAATTTACCTCAGGGCTTTTCCTTTTGGCTCTATGGTGGAAAGACATTAAAGAAGCTTTGCAGTCTGCTGTGGTCGCTATTGATTCTCCAGATGTGTCTCCTTAGGAGGCCTTTCTTGTGCACAGGTACATCATTGCTTCTGAGCCTTTTTGCTCTTCATTAACACTCAACAAAACCACCTTCCACACTAAAGGCTTGAATAGCTTGTGAGACAAAGATACCTTATCATATGGTTTCCCTTCCCCTACCCCCCAGATAGCTCCTGTAACTGTATAGGACTGCATATGGAGCTGTGTGTCTGATTGTTAGGATTTTATAGTCTGTCTTTTCTCGCTTTAGTATGGTAATGTGAGCATTGCTCAAGTCTCTGTTAATGTGTCACAGTATTTTGGATCCACATGGTGTCACATTTGTTTAGATGCAACGTTTCTGGCTTCAGTAATGCTCTTTAGGATGTTTGTTTTCAAATGTCCTCACATAAATAGAGCTTCCCTTGCGGACTTATTCAGTACATAAATTTAATTAAGGTGTTGGCGCTGACTTTTGTAGCCTGAATTTTGATTGCACTGTGAGGGAAAATTAAGGAAAAACGTACTACATAGATACTAAACTTCATATTTCTCTATAGATTTCCAAAATGTTTGGAGTATCACATGGCAGGAAGAAATCATCTTTTTTCAGTCCTCAGGAGAGAAATGAGTGCAAGAAGCTAAGCTTAGGTATTCAGGTCAGGATCTACAATATCCCTGTCATTGCCAAAATCACAGAAGTATCTTACAAAGATTTTCACAGTCTCTTAGTTCTTCCCTATCTTTTCAGACACTAAGTTTTTTCTAACATCTGATCTGAATTTTCTTTGCTACATAAACCTCTCTGCCTTATTTTTGAGCTCTCTTAATTCTGTTATTCTTTGCAGATTCTTACATTTGGTTCTTCCAGTTCAGTACCTAGTAATGGATATGATATTTCTTCTGAGCTCTCTACAGGCTTTCCGTAGACAGAAAGACAAGCCAACAGGCAACTGCAATCATAGTTCTGTGATTAAAGAATTTGCCCTTGGGGAAGAAAGTAAGGCTCAACTTCTTGCATTATCACAGATCATGCAATGCTGATGGTGAACTGTGTAGGCCCAAGTCCAAAGAAGGTTTAGGTTCTCATTAAAAGCTTCTTGATCCATTCAGCTGCAAGTCTAACCTCTCTCCTACATCTTTCCTTTCATGCTGGCAATTTTGCTGAGAGAATGCCTTTCAAGTCAAGTTGCACAGTGGAAATGAACTGGGGAACCAAGTTTGCTGCTGTTGATGAGACTTAAATCTGAGACAGAAGCCAAGCCATTGTCAGTCATGTCAACAGTGATTTACTTTTAAGCCTTTGCAGACCTAAAATTCAGGCATCTGAGGAAACGCAGCATTGAAAAATGAGGTGCTGATAGAGTCTGGGCACCTCCAAAGATTAAGCAGGAGCTTTCAAGAGTTCAGTTTCAGGTTCTTAAATTCTAAGTCTCACTTAAAAACATCATCACCTTCCTCAATCCAGGTCTTGTGATAGTTCTGTTTCTGTTTGGAAAGGGATTTTCAAGCATCTACTTTCTCAAGTATCCGTTAAGTGAGATAATGGCACTTGAATATTTCATTAGGTCTGAGACTAAACATTATCACAGAAGCTGAGAAAAGCTTGGGTATTCATCTTTTTCAAGATGCAAGTTCAAATGAAAAAATCTACTTTAAACTTCTTTCATAACTAATTTCTTCTTTAAACAGTCTAACCTCTGGACTTGCTGTATAAACAGAGAAAATAAGGCTAAACTATAGAACCCAGAACTCCGTGGATGTGAGGTTGTCAGTAGAAAAACTGGGGTGTATGCAGAGGTTATACTTTCAGGAACAGACATAATTTGAATAGAATGGTTTCACGACTGCATTTTTGGATGTAGTCTTTTTAATGTTGGTATGACTCATTGTACAAACATTTGGCACACATTTATATTACATATGCTGAAATATATGACCGACTTTTAAATTTGAGAAGATGTTAAAAGTTGTGAAAAGCTCAGATATAACAAAGGCATAGGTTCCAATAAAACACTTGAGGAGCTTGAGTTTTTATAAAAACAATAGAAATATTTTTATTGCTAATCTGCAAAACTGAGTTAAATTTTTTTAACATGTCTTTATGGAACGTCTGGCACATCCAGTCTGGAAATACTCACTCTCCTTCATGCTGACCTGTTCACAACCCTGTGTGTGGTCTTAACTAGAACTCAAACCTCTAACCCCCTAAGAAAAAAAAGTCAAACAGCTGTGAAGAAAGAGCAACTCATGCAGTTTCTGTCCTCAAAAGCTGGTTGGTCTGGGATTCAAAACAGATATTGAGACTTTGCAACTCATATCTCAATAAATGTTTTTGGAATATTATCTTATGAGTTTCTCTAATTTGTTTTCATTGGAGGTTGTACCCACACACATTCTCTTTAATATAATAGAAGAGGGGGTTCTACACCAAACTATTTGTGTTCTCAAAATGTTACTTACAAATTTTACCAATTCTTTAAGTGTCTTTTAGACAGATTTCTGGAGTTTGTTCTAAAGCAGAGAAGTGGAGACAGAGAAGGAGACAGATTGAGTCTTGAGGGTATGAATGTCTAAAGGATGTTGTGACAGAACTAAAAATTTAATAGTGACATTTGATTAATTAACCTTATTTTTGTAAAACTATCTCCTGATTTCATGACTTTTAGGTTTTGTTCCCTGGTGGTGTTACCTCTTTTCATTGAAATATTCTACTGACTAAATGCAAGTCTACTCTTATCACATTTCTCTTCTTTACCTCACTTCTGGCTGTGCACTCCCACTGTCTTGTACTATCTCTTGTTCTTATAGAGATTTCTATGAGTATATAACATGCCTTCATGTCAGTGTGCAAGGAGCACGAGAAGATGAAAGTTTGACTCTTACAAAAAGATGCCGAGAACTGCAATTAATAAATTCCATTCAAACTAACTAATAAAAAAATAATAAAACTGAAGTTACAGACACAAAAATATATAGGATGCAACAGGGAAAAATTGACACCATTTTTGTAAAAGAAAACTAGACCTCACAAATCTCTTGCTTGAAAGATACTAGGCAAATAAATAGAGAGAATCCACTTTGTACTTGTATTTTCACAAATACTTATTGGAGGTGCATTGTCAAATTTTATTAAAACCTAGGCTGCAAAGTCATTGAAAGATCTCACAATTTTGATAAAATAATAGACAAGTACACTGTAATGCATAAAAGAAAATTACTCCAAATTACACAATAAAGTAGCACAAAGTTAAATTATTAAGGTGCAATATCTGAAAATCATGGTGGATCATAGTTCTCTAAAACCAGCAGCTCAACACTGATGAGAAAAGCAGTTGATTTATTGGAAAACCAGATAATATCAGATATGACTGTAATGTTATATACATTTTGATCTGAAAGCTTCTAATTGAGGTTGGATATGAGAACCTAACATTTTAGGAAGTTATGTTTGTGTATATAATAATAAATTCCAAATTTTAGAACAACGTAGTTCTTTCAAAACTGAAAACCATCACACACACTCAAGTAAAAAAAAGAACACACCAAAACAAGACAACAGACCTTGACAGGCTTTTCAGGCTGTAGGTTATTAAATATTGTAAATAACCTAAGCCTGGTGCGCTGCTGAGAGAGGAGTGCCATTATGCTGGCTGTTCTGAACCGGGGCTCCTTCCCCGCTCTCTGCCTCCATAAACACTTGTATGACAGAGGACAGGATTAAATAACATCTTCTTCAGAGAAGTTTTGACTCAGGCTATTTTATATTGGTCATCAGCTCCAGCTTTTTGACACAGGTGCTTGCTCAGGTTTTGCTTTGATAGGAGACTGGGAGATGGTTAATGTACAATTCTGCACCTGTGAATTTAAAAGCCTTCCAAAATCTACCACTTTATAAAAATCCCCATAGCCTGTATTAGGCCAGCCCTATTCAGATGAGATAAAATCCTGCAACATCTAAACTACTTCTAGCACCTGAGACAGTCCACTTAGGCATTTCTTCAAGTATCTTCATGTTACAGTAAAATAGCTATATTTTTAGGAAGAAGTTTAATTTATCTTCAAGGAACAGAACTCTGCATAGAAAATATTAAATTTCTTAATCTCACATGATGTTTTTGCAGACTGTGAGATCAGCAGAAGGGTAGGGGTAAGGTTCTTGTGGCCAGCAATTTGAAATAGGTGCTGCTGTCACAAAAAATTCTCTGAAACACCTGGTCCTTCCATTGGTCTGATAGCAAGTAAGAATTTTAATAACATTAACCATATGTGGCCTGCCTGATGAGAGCTTTTTGTAGCTCTGCACCCTATACAGGCTTTTGCCTTGTGATTTTCTGCTGGACAGTTTTCATCCTGTTAAATCCTATTTGATCTCCCTAGAACAGCATTTAATGGGAAAGACGCTGAGCAACAAATCAAGGAGTGATTTCTACAACCAGAAGTGATGTAAAGGTGAGTAGATTAATTACATGAATAAGGGCTCAAAGACAAGGCCATAAATGTGTTTAAAACGTTGTCCTCGTTCAAAAGTTAACAGAAAAAAAAATGACAGAACAAAAATTATCTCTATTTTCACTTTCTTTTGCAGTGTACATCTTGAAATGAAACAAAGGGAAAGCAAAGAACAATAATCCAAGTTTTCTTTTGTCTTTTCTTTGCAATATATCCCTAGTAGAAGCTAAAACCATAAAAGCAAAACCACTAAATTCACCCAGACTTAGGCACTGCACCTGTTATATCCTTATGCTACAGAAAATACAATAGAAAGGAAAGGCAATGAGTCATTCCTTCTGGTCTTTGATCAAAGCATGACACAGGTTTTCCACATGTGTAACTCTATGAGGCCCTGGGCAAGAATCATTCCTTTGGAAGTTCGTGGGTTATATTCTCCTGGAGATGAATATTGAAAATCTTAAAACACAACCTGTCCTTCTTCATAGCTTCAAAATCTGACTTCAGAAGGTTATAAGGTGATGTCCTTCCTTGCACAGGGATTGCATGGATTCTGCAGAAGTCCTATGATTTCTCTGTCCATGCTGATTAATACACACAAAACAGTGGCTTTTACCCTTATGCCATTTGCCTATTTCTATATTAGTGCATGATGTCCAGCTATGTCCTTTACTTTTTCAGCAAGAATCCGAGTGGCTGGCTGTTGCTCAGTCTGGGCTGAATTTCCCTTGCATGTTGCTGAGGCTTTGAGAAGAGCCATACACTGTAGGGCTGTTTAAAAACCAAAGAAATAAATCCTGACTCACTGAATGGGAAAATCCTGTAGGGTTTCCTACTTTTCTACCTAGTCAACCTGGTAGTATACTATTGCAGCATGGCTTCTGAAAACCTCTGGGGAACAGAGATTTGTAAAATGACACTGAGAATATAGATCTCCTGGGGATATGTAAACCTCTAAGTATAAGTCTTCTCATAGGAGACAGCCAAGCCACACAATAGGAAGGCAATGACCTTTTCTGTTTTATGGCTAGGGAAACACCTTTCTATCCCAGTGATAGAATAGCGAAGAATCTTTAGATTTAAACAACTGGAATTCTGGAGGAGTGTATAGTAAAAGCATGATTTAATTGGCACAGCTAATGGAAAATAACTTGTATAAATCTTTTATGACTAGAGTAAGGTTATTGTTATGACTAGAGTAAGGTTATTTTTTAATTTTTTTCTGTTTGTTCTCATTGACTATAGTTTATCTGTCACTATCACAACCCCACATCTATTTGCTTCGTAATGAAAAAAATAAACTACTTAACATGTAGGCAAAAATATAGCGTATCTCCTTTTATGTTGCTGAGCTTAATTTTAGCTGATTAAAATCTTACAACTCTCAGTGGCTCCAAGGTAGATTTTTTTATTCCAAAACATGGTTTTGGGAACAGTGAAACACTATATTTTGTTGGCAAACAGTTCCAAAAATTAAAACCTTTAATCAGGCTCTGCTAAATGCTTCAGTTTATAAATTGTTTATGAGTTAACTAGGACCTTCTATACAAATCTGTTTCACTTTAATAATAGTCTGGAACTTTTTAAAGCAGTATTTGGTCCACTACAGTCTTCTACTGTTCATATCTGGCTAAGATTATGGTCTGATCAAAATTAGTCTCACAGAAAAGCTTAAATATCGTTCATAAATAAGCCAGTACTGCTAATATGGAATAAAAAAAATCTCTCTAAAGGTCTTCCTTCTTGCTCCTGGTACACACCATAAGGAAGAAAAACAGGCACTGATTCACGTCTGCGTACCTGCCAGCTTCCATTAGCAAGTCTGCTGCATTGGCACGGCTGTTTCCCTTTGCCAGCCCAGAGTGAAGAGTTCTGATTTTGCTGTTAGCCTTACACAGGTGCAGCTCAGCCATGTCCCTGAGCCCCACGACCATCCTGGGGGTTTAATCTGCCGTACTAATGACAGGTCAGCCTGTTGGGTCAAACCATTTTATCATGTTATTAAGTGCTCGGGGTACACGCTTAGACGTATAACACCAAAAGAAGGGAAAGCACGTTGGAACACCTCCGAACAAAGAAGTGGTGAAGCAGCCAGTGGCAAACCTGTTTCATAAGCATTCCTGCCCTCTCGTGGTAAAACTGTGCTAAATTTAGTTGTTAACATGTCGCACAGGATTGTCAAGCAGGTGAAAAGAAAAAAATAGAAGAAAATAATAAAATATTTATTTTCTCATATTCATTCATGTATCTTTTGGTGCCTGAATTTCAAGAGGTCTTTGCAGTCCTTCAGCCTTCTCCTGTATCAAATAAGGTTCTTTGAGATGCCTAAGCTTTAGTTAAAAAAGGACCTGTCTCGAGGTTAGCAAGATCTGTGAATAATTCTTCACATAGATAAAAAGAGGAGAGGCTCCAGTTTTATAGCTACTCAAGATACTTTGTTTTTCTGTCCTGAACCAAATCTTAGGGATTGTTTTAGCAATCAGAAGAAGATGAAATCAGGAAAGAAAAGTGTTAAGGTTGTAATTAGATCCCTTTTAAGTTGCCTCCTAGCAGCAACACGCATTTATTTATCCTAAAACACAATGCACTGTTGCACTTCTTTTCTAAAATGAGTTGGCAACTGTCTGAAAATCAAGGTTTCCAGCAAATTATATATGTTTTGCATAAAGTCATTTAGAAAATTATGTCTTCTTGACAGGTCCAAAATTGGTGCTCTGAATAAACAAAACTCTTTTTTATCTGGAGCTCTAGGTACTGCCACATCTGTAATTCAGATGTACTGCTTACACTATATTAGCTCACTCACAGTCTTGACCAGGGCTGAATCATACTCAGACTCCATCTCTACTATCTTGTATCATGTGATGTAGCAAAGTCAAATTCAGACTTAGACAGACCTAGCAAAACCAGAAATAGCAGCTGCATTAATTTACCTTTTGTGAAGGTTGTCCTTAGTTACAGTGAAGGATTATCTGAAGAAAGTTTGTATCTACGCATTCAAAGGGTTGGACAGAAATTCAAGAATTAGCAAAACACCAGATATAAAATACGCTATTGCAAAAGTGAATAAAATGACTCAGTTATTGACATGTCTATCTTCATTTCACAAAAATCTTAGATTACTTTTTCTTCTGTCTTTCTATATAGAAGATATCAGCCTATACCAAAGCAGGGTGACGACAGCTTTCCTGTTGCATCTGAGAAAGAAAAAATGGCTTCAGCCGTTATCTTGAAAGGGACTATAAACTTTTCCAGGAAGGGAAAAAAAACCCCAAAGCTACAAAAGTATTCTGTTAGCAGAGAATGTGAAAAGAAGCACCTCAAAGAAAACAAATTGTAGAAACAGATGTCGTACACATTGCAATGAAGAATGCAGTTTCTTTCAAACTTGTTGCTGTGACTGTCCACACATCTGTATCTGACAGATCCGGCTTTTCATTGAGCAGAACGTATTTATGCATTTATATCCAAAGGCTGATTCATTAATAAAAAATCCAAGGCCAAGATTTTCAAAAGGGGACTAATGATTTTAAGATTCCAAGTCCAAACACCTCAAATAAATCTTATGTTCACTCACATAAAATTGCCAGGTGCAGATGCTGGAAGTGAACGCATGCAAAAGGCATGAGCCTCTTGACCCATGCATTGGGTTTATAGAAGACAGCTCATAACAGTTTTACCAACCCTCGTAGCATAAAAATGACTTTGTGAAATGTGTCCTTGTGAGAATCAACCTTGCTGGAAATAATAATTTCTAAAATATAAGATCTTAAGTGTCAAGAATCTTATTTTGATTTGCTATTTTCTGTAATTGGATCTTATTTTAGGATTGTCAGATTTTATTTGTTTACTGCTCAGCACGTTTATCTGGGTAATTATTCAAAAGAAATACAGTTTTAAATAACCTGCTACAGATATCCTTTTATTAAGAGTGATTAAGAGAGTATGTTGTTCTTCATTTGTTGCAGTATAATAAGCCTCAAAGTATTGTTTGCATCAAAAAAATTAAAGCTGCTTAAAAATTAATATTATTACAGTCATGTTGTCAAGTGTTTCAGGTAATGAATGTGTCATAAAATGACACATAAATATAATAAAAATTGTCCTCAATTGTGGTGGAAATAACACATTTCATAATATATTTGTGTTACCTGTCATTCCTGACTCTTGAGTTGTGTCACAGTCCTGGCTACTGACCACTGCTGTACAGAATGAATGAGACCTGTACACTAATAGCTTATGAGCATATATTTTTCTCCCAGAGAACTGATTTTTGAAAGTAAAGTTGAAAAGAGCTTTTTGTTCCTCTTCCCTATGATGCAAGCATAAGAATCAAGAAACTTGGATAATTCAGATATGTCACACCTCTCATTTATTCTCGTTGAATATAACAGAAATTTAAGGGAATCACCTTTTTTTAATTGTGGAGAATATTTTAAGAAACTGTGGTTTATTCTGAGTACCAAAAAGTCCCCATAGAAGTATAGATCTTTATTCAGCCCACCCAACTTTAGAAGCTATGTTAAGATATGGGGTCCTATAGGGATGCTGGGGAGGGACTCTTCATTAGGTACTGTAGTGACAGGACAAGGGGTAATGGGTTAAAACTTAAACAGGGGAGGTTTAGATTGGATTTGAGGAAGAAATTCATTACTGTGAGGGTGGTGAGGCACTGGAATGGGTTGCCCAAGGAAGTTGTGACTGCTCCGTCCCTGGCAGCGTTCAAGGCCAGGTTGGACGAAACCTTGGGTGGCATGGAAGTGAGATGTCCCTGCTTATGGCAGGTGGTTTGGAACTTGATGATCTTAAGGTCCTTTCCAACCCTAACTGTTCTATGATTCTATGATTCTATATCTGCATTAGAAGCCTACTCGGCCAAAGTTCCCTTAATTGATGATGGAAAGTGATAGATGTCTCCAGTGATTCAGATGGTGGGCTGAGTTACCTTTTTTTGACTACTCTCCCCTCTTGATTGTGAAATATTTTCTTGATACTTCTCTGCCAGTGTTTGGACTCATCATGACTCTTCTAGTAGAGATAAGGACTGAGGTTCATATTACTTAAACCTGCAGACAATAAACTTATGTTTCGTAGTTGTCAGACCTTTCCATAGCTGACCACACATACAGGATTCTTTGGATCACAAGCTGAAAAACATTTCCATATTGGTAGTAGTTGCTACAGCAACAAGGCTCTGATACTGGATAAGCAATTAACTGTAGTTGGGTTGGATCTTGGCTTTTATAAATTGTTGTACCTTGATTGAATGGAAGTAGATTTCAGGGCATTGAAGGCTTGGATTGAAGGAGAATATGTAAAATGACAATTTGTTCTTTTCTACCAAATAACTTCAATTACATAAATACATCTGTCATAAAGTATGAGCCACTAAAATGAATCAGGGATGTCTAATATTTTGGGAATTACAACCAAGTTGCCAGGTCTCAAGAACCAGCAGCCGTGCCAGAAATAGGCTTTATGTAGAGACAGCAAGGCAAAGAAAATACCACAGTTAAGTGGTAAATGTTTGAGCCTTAGTCTCTAAATACTAAGGACAATACTCATTAGAGCAAACAGGCTTATTAGCTCGTAAATGTGGAAGATGTACAGGTTTTTATTCCAAGGAAAACAAAAGGAAAAGTCGGCAGTCCTGTGACTGGAGCACCCACTGGGATAAAGTTGCTTGACAGAAATAGAAGATGTTGGGTGCTGTTGAATCTGGAAACCCAGCAGGGGCACGGCTGCTGCAGCTCCATTATGCTTGTAGGTCCGTCTGGCAGTGAAGCTGAGGGTGTACCATAGGTGCATGCACATACACACACACACAAATGGTTCTCTCAGCAGACCCCAGGGTCTCTCCAGCAGATGGCCAAGCCTCCCTAACTCTGTCTCCTGGTAGACCATACCTCCAGATACCCCACTCAGACCAACACACCCTCGTCCCCAAGCCACAGACCCTACTCACCACCTGGTCCAGCTCGATGTTTGTTAGGGCCTTGCACTGACTATGCATCCTTGTCATGCCCCTTGCAGGCACCATGGGCAGACTGCCACACTTGGCACACCCACTTGCACAAAGGCACATAGTACAGAAAGCCCCACACCCAGGAAAATTGCTAGAAATCGAGTTTAGTGAGAAGCTAGGGCAGGCTGTGCTGGTCGGGTACACACATGGCCGGGCAGGCATCCTCACCTACACCTTTTGCACAGAAAAGGCTCCTTTTCTCCTCTTCTTACTCTTTTCCCACACTTGTTTCTCCCCGTATCACCTCAATCTATCCTCTTCCCCACCTTCATTGCCTCCCTAAGCATCCCACAATAAGCCCTGTGCAGTTCCCAAATGCTTTTCCCTGCACCCCATAGGCAACCTTACAACCCAGGCAGTGCTCCTGAACCATAAGGTGACCCGGAGAGACTCCTTGCTGACTCCAGGTGCTAGACGTCCCCCAGAACATGTAACTGGGGCTGCTCTGGGTCAGCCCTGTGACTGGAATGGGGTCGCCTGCAGCATCGGGGTCCCCCCTACCATGGTGCCTTTGGGGCTGTGGGATAAGGTTTTCACAGGGTGGGGACTTCTGTGAAGCCCCAAGGGGGTATTGGGGTTCTCCCAGCTGCAATGTTCTTCTGTACTCCCTTGTGAGTTTGGGGCAGCTTTTGTCACATAAGGTAACAGGAAGTTCAGGGACTTTAGTTAAAATTAACATCTAGCGAAAATGTTTTAGCCATTGAACTATTGAGGACTTGATCATTCAGGGTTGTTCTCTGAAGTTTCTCACCCTGCATCCAAAAATTCTTCCAATAAATATTTTACAGAATTTTGTATGTTCTAGGGAAAAAAACCCAAACAAACCAAAAACAAACCCCAAACCAAAACAAACTCTAAAAACGTTTTGATGAATCAGGTCTTGCTAACAGAAACCACTTCACAAGAAAAATTTTAACCAGCCACCATTGAACAACTGCAGTCCTACGCCTCCCAACTGTTGTAATCAGGAGCTGATGGTTACTTTTCTATTGTACAGGCAAGAAATTCCAGCCAAAAGAAAGACTCCTAATAGCCAAATCTTTATTTACTTCCTTAGATAAAACCTGTGCTGACTTCATGGAGACTTACTCTTTGTGGGGAGTGACAGAATAAATTGCATGTTTGTCACAATTCATGTAACAAATGCGGTTCGGCACAGTGACTTTTGCACTGCTGCACACATCACATTTGCGTTCATATTTTGACCATAAAATATTGGCCATTTTAAAGAGAAGATTCATGCACAGCAGATGCATTTTATCATACAGACTGCTATTTCAATTGCATTCTAGCTTATGCAGTGTCCACTGTGATGTGCCTTTTGATGAGCAGATCAACAAAAGTTGAACAAAACGAATACATTCCACATTTGTCTGTGTGTTACCTGTATCTGTTAGTCTTCACATGGTGCATTTTGTCAATGAAGTTTAACACCCAGAACCGAGTGGATTATTTCACCAAAGTCAGCACCTGTGCACGTGTACACACAACAGAAGACAAACACCTCTCATAGCTGCTTGGCACTATGGAACTTAACTTTGGAGGCCCTTAAGGCAGTTGAGATTCTACTGGTCGTTATAATGTTTTTTAGAGCAAGCATGCAGTTTAAGTATAGGATTAATTGTCTGTTCTCTAGACATACATGTTTTCAAATGACTTTGTAAATTGCTTTGTTTGTTGGCTTATATTTACTTGTCCTCATTTTATTTTCAAAACAAAACCTGATTAGTTTGAAACCATAAGTACTAGTCCATGGGAGTTATAACTGAGAGTAAGAAATATACTGTCATTAATCTAGGTCTCCATTTGGTCAAGGTCTTCTCACGAAATACCACAGTATTCTCCTCCTCATGACTTCTGGCTGTGATATATTAGGCTAGTGTTTTGACTGGGGGTCCAGCCCCTAACAGAGAAAAAAAGAACCTCAGCTGGGCTTTCACATGTCTTTACAGGAACATAGCCAAATCAAAATATTTAGTTTTAAGGCCTCTGGTCTTCAAGGAAAATGAAATACAACAAAAGCAGTTTTCTGTGGAATGCACACAGTTTTTGCAAAGAAAAAATGTTGGTTTGGTTAAAAGTCAAATCCTCAATTGAAATACTTTCAATATAAAATCTTCAATCAACCATAGAATATACTGATAAATATAAATTAAGGAAATTATCATTTCTGGCTATCTCCTTACACTCACTCTCACAGACATACACACACACAAAGGAAGAACTGCTAGTGAGGATGTAGTGTTCATTTTACTTATCATGTAAAGAATCAGGAAGAAGACAGTGAAGAAATGTCTTCTAAGTGATAATCTTCAAACAATTAAAAAAAATATTCTCCTGCAAGGTGTATTGAGACCAACCAACATCATTAACTTCACTGAGAAGCTGCCTCCTAGCTTTTAATGCAGACACCTGTAAAAGATAACTGAGCTTTGATATAAAATTTTTAGAATAGTAATTCACTGAATAAGCATGGGTTCTCTAATTGTACAATTTTAAGAGGAAAGACAAATTTAGGATGATTATTGTATTCTCTATGCTGTTTAATGAGACAGAGAATTAGCTCAACTTCAGATGTGTCATATCTGGTAAATCAATGGATTATTAACTTTAATGCAGTAAATGCATTGTTAGTCTCACATTAAACAACATAAAAATCCAAAATAATGGTTGAGAAACTTGCGAAATAATAATCTGTACATTACCAGTTCATAATGAAAAGTGACCTGTGTGTATATATAAGTGGATAAAGTGGATAGTGAATAACAGCAGAAACAGCAGAGAAGAGAAGGGAGAAATAAAGATGCATACAAGTGACCATTTATAATAATATCATCCAGAAAGCAATTTAAGCTCAGGCATAACCCATGTGATTTCTATTCTTGTCACTAGCTAAAGCTCAAAAATTAATTATACTATGCTAGGAAAGTGCAGAAACCTTGGTACTCACTACAGGATAAGGCACATGTATGCTGGGCTCTAGCAGATCCATCAGTCTTGCACAGAAAAGACATTAATTGGACATTTGATTAACGTACTAGACAAATTCAGGAGTTTGTTTTCTGGGTTGGAATCGTGCCTCACGAAGGAGTTGAAGCATAAATGCTCCCAGATCAACTCCACTCCCTAGTCATGCCATAACAGCCAGAGGTGCTCCTAAAGCTGCAGAGAACCAGCCATTAACTGACACCAGCATTGATGGGCTCTGGCCAGCTGCAGGATTTTCTGGGTGAGCAATCCTCAAGTTTTATCTATGCACCTCAGGATCAGGTCTCACATTCAGCTGTGAAGCCCTTTCAGAAGTTTTTATGGGTGGGAAAGGGTGGTTGTACAACAGCTTTTTGCAAGAAAACAATTAGAATGTGGGTCAATATCATAAAACATAAAACTAGATTATAGTTCTAGTTTGTAGCAGTCCTCAGTGATCTGAAGGAGAAAATAAAAAGCTGCTGTTGTGTCAGGGCAACAAAACAGCAAGTATGCAAACCACCTCTTTTATTTCCAGATACCCTAGAACAATAGCAGCCCTGAAAGCTTTCAGGAACAAAAGGTATTTTTTGCTCATCTTCATACAGAAAGGTCTTGAGCATGCTGCCTTTGTACAAAGTAACAGTAGCTGTATGCTGCAGTGAGGGATAGGACTCCTTTCCACGCAGTTGTTGGCTGCTCTCTGCTTTGATCTTAATAAACAAAACCTTTCAGAAATTAGGGGAAGTGATGGAAAGCCCCAGGACAATGAAGCAAAAGGCCACAGATGTCTGTTTCTGTTATAGACCAATTAGCCATCAAACAGGGAGTGAAATAAAGACAGGTTAGCTCATTATGTTTTATGTATTTGCAGTCAACAGAGATATTTCAGAGATTCCTCAGATGGCTTTACTGTTAATTTTAGGATAGTCTATTTTGTAAATACTTGCTTAGTATGAGAGATTTTGTTCTGTGAAAAGGATCTCAAAGCAATAACTTTCCTTTGTAGAAGGGTGTTTGAAAATTTTATATAAAATTATTATTTATTAAAAATTGCTTTATATCAATCTGAAAATATCAATGCCAATAGCAAACTTATGCAGCTAAGCATCTAAGCACTATAGGAGTACATGTGGTTAGGTGCTGAGGTGAGATTTTGAGTAGTATATTTTTATTTATGTACTTCAAATAACAGTTCTTCTGTTGACTTTTTTTCTAGGCACAATTACTGCTGCGTAATGTACATTTCAAATATTCAAGAGAAGGTTAAAAAGCTTCATAATAGAGTATTTTTGAGACAAAAACATTTTGATACAGGCCACCGTTTCTATGTTTGACTTTATTGGGAGGACTGGAGGAGTGGGGAAGGAGCTCATGCTCTCAAAAGCTCCTTTAGTCTGACTCTGATAAATTTTCATTTTAAAGAGGAGTCTAAGGTGAGATTTTAGCTGGAAAGTTGCAGACTAACACAGGAAGAACAAAACCCCACCCCAAACCTTTATTGGAATGTCATACTGATTTTGAAACTAAATATTTTCAAGGTTTGTTTTGTTTTGTTTTTGTTTGTTTGTTTCTTTGTTTCCTAAATAAGAGGGGTTTTTTGATATTCTGAGTCTATAGCATTCTCAAGAGTTTCCCAAGTGGCAAAATTTGGTAAGCATACTGTAAACTACAATAGGAAATCCCTCTCTGCAAGGAAACACGCTAAGCAACAGTGAATATACAGAAATTCAAAGGCTCAAATAAATCACCGAAGCAAAATCTTGAAAGCCTCATGAAAAAAGATTTTGAAGTATCTTTTCAAATAAGAATTGGAGTATAATAATTGTAGAGATCGCTTCTAAACAAGGTCATCTATAACTGAGATATATATTTTTTCTGCAGATGCAGCTGATGAGAAAGTCACAAACATTTTATTACCTCTTTCCAAGGTTATACAGTTCTCATTTGTAACAATTTTTCTTGTTGACACCTGATCATGTTCTACCAAGAAAGACTATTGTGATTACAGAACATTAGTGCAAAAGACCATAAACTGTAGCTCTAGTATGGGCTCTTCTTCCTCCCAAACAGCACCATTTTATTTAGCAAATCGCCATTCACCATGCATTCTGTAATAGCTTCCTGTGTCAGTAAAGTAAATAAGCTTTCCTTCCTGCAAAGCCAACACAGCTAGGAAATACTAAGCTGCAAATTTTGTTCTATCATCTTGTATATCATCAATAGGCTCGTTTAATAGCTTTCAGCTGGATACACCTGCAATTCTGTTGAGGGAAATAGAGTGGTTGTGCCATCCATAGAGAGCTTAATTTGGAATTTAGTAGTGCACAGATGTAGCTGGGAGCTCATTTGCTTTGTAGAACATTTATAAGAAACAATGATAAGTGACATAAAAACCAAAAATATCACCCTAGAACATCTAGTTTGATTTTAAGGAACGCAGAGAAAGCAATCAGATAAAAAACACAAACCAAACCAAACCAAACCAAACCATACCAAAACCAAACAGCAAAATTAAATAAAAAACTAAATAATCTCCAAAATTTTTTTGTAAACTGAGCACATTTGATACAGAAATTCTTGCACAATAATGTTGTGGAACCCACAATAGCATTAGCACAGGGATTTTTCAGGATACTACCACACATATTAAGGAATCAGAAGCTACAGACTAAACTATTTATTAGTCTGTAACAGGCCATATTTTTTTTCACCACTGAGGAAACAGATTTATTCAAAATCTGCAAATATAAATTCATAAGGAGGGAAGGTTTGACCAACATATCCATCATGACAAAAAGATAGAATTAATGCTACCTTGATTTTATAATGAGAATAGCTGCTGCAAAACACAGAAACTTTTGTTAAAACATCCAACCCAGAGCCTTGGTTAAGGGTGATTTTTGCTTGAAAGTGTGCTATATCATGATAACCACTCCAGAGCCATAAAGAAAACTGGTTCTTCTAAATTAGCTACAAAGTTGCATTTATTAATTGTCTTTAGACAGTGTGGTCATATGATGTCCTACATCTGTGCATGTTATAAAATATAGTTGGAGCGTTTGATTTGTCTGCACCTGCCTGCTTGAAGAACTTGATCAAGAAGCTACACAGATTTTGCAGAGTCTGTTTCAGCAAATCTATCAGGTAAATCTACAAAGCCAAATATTTATCTTGGAAGTGTTCATGAATACAATTATAAATATTTATATAAAATTAAAGCTAATAACTTTCCTTTTCGTTTATCCAGGAAGAAAAGCAAGTTTCTGACATTGTGTTTCATGTGTCTTTTAGGAGATTTTAAAGTTAAATAATGAAAACATTTCTGTGCATATATAGTAACAGAAAGTCTTGTAATTGTAGACTTTCATGAGTACTAGTAGAAGTGTAGTGTATCTAATCAATATACTGTCAATATAATTTAATCTTTCAATCTATAAGACAGTTCTCCTATGACTTTTGCATGTATGATACCAATTCTGCAAGTCCAAGTTCATTATATTTGTGTATAAACTGTAATCAGATTTGCAGATGTCAGAATTGTCAAGGAATATCATGTAGTATGAAACCTTCTTCTCCTTTGGTGAAAGAGGGGTCAAGGTCTTCAGCAGATGGAAAATAACTCACTTCCAGATAATTGCTATTTTCATTATTTATGTCTATCTCTCCATATTCTAGTTCTTTATAAAAAGTATGAAGTAATTGCCCTGAGCCTAAAAATTTGGTTGAAATATAGTGCTTTTGCTTATCTGTCCCTTTTCCACCACCTTCTATGAGGAAGGTCATGTATGGTCTTTCCTTGACTTCTTTGATTTGTATTATGATGATCTTTTTATATACTCTGACCTTTTTATTAAGACATCCTTCAGACTGGATAGCCAACATGATATAATATCACTTGTTTCTTTTAGCGTAATCATTTGCCTTATGCCCAGCAAAAGATGACTTGGTTTGTGCATAAGCATATTTTTTGATCATTGCTATTAAATTCAAAGGTATTAATTTGCTCTCTCACCAGATGAAGTAGAATACATGATTAAAGTAACTGTACAGAAACTGCAGAGCTATCAGTGTTGCTGTCTCTCACTTCAGTATTGAAGCCTGGTGAGAGCTTCCTTAAAACCCTAGCTTCTGCAGCCATGTAACATTACAGAATTTGAAAAGATTGTACAGACTTCCTATGACTCTAGAAACAAGTAGAATAAATGGGAACTATTGGGTTTAATTGCGCAGTTTTAAAGATTTCTCAAGATTTGACCTGACTTTTGGACACTGATTTGGCAATACTGATACATTCGCAATCCTCTTAGCCAACTCTTACAAAAGAGAAATGCAACAGCACAAACACTTCAAAACCCACTGTCTATCTGGCAGTAGACATGTAGAAGGAATGGGGCATGAGCAGACAGAAACAATAACTCTTCCAGAGAAAACCAAATGAATAAAACCAAGGAACTTTATAAATTGTCCAATGTTAGATGTGGATTTAGTTCATGAATGCATTTCCAGTGTTGAAATATGTAAATGCCAATTCTGAGCCACCATCCAAATTCTAGCAAGGCACAGACATATATATATCCATCTTTGTTTATACTCCTAATTGAGGTTGCTCAGTTCAGAGGGTAAGTCTGTTATCTTCCCACTCTTCATTGAAGGTAAGAGACATCTGCAGAAAGCACACAGGAAAAATTTGGATCCCACTGGGAAACTGAAGCTGTTGAATTCAGGGAAGGCCAGACAGCAAACCCATGCATGGCATAGTGCTGTGTCTATCAGTGAAGCAAGAACTGAATGTCAAAGTCCCTTGTTTGCTATGGGAAGGGAATCAGAGAGAGTGTCCAAACCTCTATACTAGTTGTAATGACACTCAGGGGTGATCCCAGGAAATATAAACTTCTCCAGATGGTGAGAAAGATGCCTAAACATCTGAATTGTCATTTCTCAGTGACTACAGAAATCAGTAACTTGCTACATTACGTGGCTGAGCAGGAATGACATCGGATAAACTCAGAATCTTATAGCTGGGTATAGATCATATAGTCTACATCATGATTTTAAAGTATAAAATCTACATTTATGAATATATATTTATATATCAATTTTATGAATTAACATATAGAT
>JBCJKH010045724.1:0-11697 GCA_039877255.1 Loriculus beryllinus | reverse complement strand
GCAGTGTTCAAGGCCAGGTTGGACACAGGGGCTTGGAGCAAGCTGCTCTAGTGGAAGGGGTCCCTGCCCATGGCAGGAGTTGGAACTGGGTGAGCTTTAAGGTCCCTTCCAACCCAAACCAGTCTGGGATTCTGTGATATGATTGAGAAAAGACAGGGAAGCACTGATCTCTGCCAGCATCTCGGCAGGGTCTGCCAGGTTATTATTGCCCAGCTTACACTGAGAGCCCCTTAACTGTGGCATTCGGAGGGGCACTGTCCCATGGCTGACAGTCTGGGGGAACTGTGATATGCTGCAGAGGCTGCTGCCCTGCTGTCTGTGCTCTGCACCTGCACTGGCTCTGTGCCTATGGGACCAGGGTGGTTTAATTAAAGGTAGCAAAACCACTTCCAGAGTCAGCTCTGCAAAGCATTGGCTGTGCATGCAGTGCCTGCAGGCCGCCGGCATGGTGTGTCTTGGGCCACTTCACCAGCTGCCTGCAGTTCCTGAAGTGCTTTCAGTGAGCAGTCACTTTCCAGTGTTGAGTGCTCTCAGTTGTCCATGTTTCTGGAATTGTTCATGTCTTCCTCCAATACCATTCTCCTTTCCAACTGAGAACTTTCCATGTCCTCACTGTGCATCCCTTCAGGAAGCCAGAGATGCAGTTTGTGGTGGGACACCTGCATGTGCCAGGCGGTGACAGCAAACCCTTCCTGCAGAATGGGCATGGTGGTGGCATTGGTTGCAGAGGCTCCAGGGGCACATGTGTGTTGGGGTCACAGTTACAGGGTGGACCTCTGGGGCTGTCCTTGCAGACATCAGACGTGGCTGGAAGGGGGATGGAGCTCTGCATTTGAACCCAGGGTTCAAACACAATCCAAACACACCCAAGGAACCCCAAAGAATGCAAGGTTTGCACACATACTCCCTTGACCAGCCTTTGTGCCTGACTCAGATCTGTCTCCCCCAGGTATCTCTCAGCCACGAGTGCACTCGCGCCATCATGAAGCTGATGTACTGCCCACACTGCAGGGGCATGTCCAGCGTGAAGCCATGCAACAACTACTGCCTGAACGTCGTGAAGGGCTGCCTGGCCAACCAAGCAGACCTGAGCACCGAGTGGAAGTACCTGATGGGTAAGATGGCCTTCCTCTGCTGCAGCACGGCTGCCTCTCGTAGCACCTTTTGAGCTCCCTAAGGCAGTATTTGGTGGGTAAAGAAGAGACTGTTGGAGGCTCTTTCACGCTATGGTTTCTCTGTGATCTGATGCCTAGAAGCTATTGCATGACATATTGTTGGGCTTTATTAGCTAGAAAGAACAATGTTGGTATGGATAACAAGGGTTTGAAGGGTTTTCATCTTGCCTCTGCTTATTTGGGATTGTTCGCACTTTGCATTCAAGTAATTCTTCCTTTCCTCCCAAGTGTTGAAGCTTAGGGACAGATCTGTCAAAGCTGCCTGCCTCTGCATCCATAGCAGAGCATTTTCTGCCTCCTTGGGAGGCAGTCTAGAGATGTAAAACCGTAACTGCTTCCATGGGTAGAGAGCAAGGGGATCAGAATCACATACTTTTAAACAGGAAGAGATGTCTGAAACTAATGGGGAAGAGGAAGATACAGGTGTCACTGTGAATGAGAAAATTAGAATTGTATTTTAAGTAAGACTTCATTTAGGTTTTGTTGTGTTACTCAGCTAAGGTGATGGATATTTTAAAGGAGGTGGTATGTGTAGAGAGGTGGCATTTTCACTGAGTTTAAAGCAAAAAAAATCACTGTGGTGGTGTGGTCTGACCTGTGCAGCACTGGCTGGAGAACTTCAACCAAGCCTTTCTGTGTTGCTTGATCAGATTCGGGCATCTCTTTTTAAGACCTTGGGTGATTTTCAAGAACCTGTGGCTCCTGGTTAAAATGTGAACTACGGCTGAGAGCAGCTTGTGGAGCTGGGAGACCTGATTTAAGGCTGGTGAGGGTCTGTCTTTAGAAAATGGTGTGTTTGTGTTACAGCACACATCAGAGGAGGTTGTTTGCAATGGTAAACACTCACTCTCCCTTTCCCTTGTGCCCACAGAGGATCATGCAGCAAGCTCCTCTTTTTCTCCCAGGCTGTGGGAGTCTGGGCTGATGGGAAACAGGCACCAGAGGACATGAGCTTTGGTGCCTTGCCTTGGCACCGGCTGCCTGGCCAACAAGGCTGCCAGCTCACTGGCCAGCTGTAGCCCAACAGGCTGGCTCAGGCTTGGTGTGTGGCAGTGCTAACAATAAAAACCCTGCTGAGGTTCAAGGAATATCGTCTGCCCCTCAAGGGGCACTGCAAAGTAAATATGGAACCCAGAGGCCAGTGTACTTGCTCCGGGAGGTGCATTGGTGGCAGCTGTCCACCTCGCTCTAATGAGGCTGAGGGCTAATGAGCCGAGTGACGTCTTACTGCAGCTAATGGGGAGTGCTACCCATGCTGTGAAAGAGGGGCAGGAATATTCCCTTCCCCAGGGGCTTGCACCAGGAGTTTGATGGGGCTTTGGCCTTTCTGACCAGAGGAAGCCAACTGTTACCTGTCACTGCCCCTCTGGCAGGATGACTGCCTGTCTCCTGGGGGGTCAATGTACAGCTCTCCCTGATTGACAAGGAGGCAACTCTGGGTGCATTTTGCTCTTGCTCTGGCTTCCTCTTCTTCAAGGGACCCTGTCAAGAGGTGCCAGCGAGGAGGAAATTGGATCTTCTTTCAAATTGCAGATGTACATTTGAGTGTCAAAGGTCACAATTTGATCAAGGACTGGAGTCAGAGGTAGCAGTACACTGGCATTGTCCATTCTTCACCCTTCTCCAGGACCTTCTGTGTAGCTGGAGTTACACAGTGCTACTCTTTCAATTTGACAAATTAGGGCAGGTCAAATTAAGAGAGATTTTTATAGTAAGTGGTGGTACAAACATAATGTATCACTAATTTAGGGGTGCAGCCTTTGATTTAAATGTCTATCAAAATAAGTGCCTCTGCGAGCTCAGATTGTCAGGAAAATACAGTCTCAGAGATGACACTGCAACTCCTGAGTGGCAGCAAAGTGAACTGAAAGCTCTTTCATGCTGCAGGAGATGTTATTTCTATGTTACCCATTTTTTTGACACATTTAACTTTAGAAATCAGTGCTGCCATAGGATGTGTTGCAGGAAAAGGGAGCCCATTAATTTGGAAACTGTCCCTTGTTTCTGTTCTTGTGCAAGCTAAATAGCTCTTTTCTTCTCTTGTTTTTTAAGTGTGGAAAGTAAATACATAATATTTTTAAGCTGTGACTTTGCATATTGTTGAATCCTCTATTATAGACCTGAGCAAGGAGCGTTTAGTGATCAGTGCTCCAGACTGGCAAGGCTTGAGCCCTCCCACTTGTTTGACTATTGCCCTTGCTCCGCACAGGCTGGACCTGCTTTCAGACTGTGAGGCCTGTGGGCCTGGTCTGGTATCTGCTGTGGGTTTTTCCCTTGTCTAGTCTTTACCTGGTTTAATCATTCCCTGGGAGCTGTCAGGGTCTGACCATCAGTCATGTAACAGCAGAGAACAGACTTGCAAGGGTCGAGCATGCTGTTAAATTGACAACAATGGGCTCAGGATCAACAATGGGCTCAGGATCAGACCTTCATTATTAATACATCTGCTGTGGACCTAGTGTTGCTGCACAAACCTCATCTACAGCTCAGGTAAGTCATTTGGGGTCTTTCTACTGAGTCCTGCTGGTTTGCCAGGCAGGGGACTGAGCGCTTTTCTAACAGGTTTGAAATGGGGTGATCCACGGTTGTGCCACAGCGGGCTGGACTCCTGCTCAAAGGAAATCTGCTATGTGGCTCAAAGATAAGCATCAGTCTTTTAAAGCGATATCACATGTGACACACACCCACTGTGGGATGGTGTGGGTTGAAGGACACGTTTTACTGATACTCTGTTGAGCTGTCAAGGGTAATTCAGCCCGTGGTTTCATTGCTCACGAATAATGTCAGCAGTACCAACTCATGCTGAATAAGTTTTTCTGCAACATCACACCATCTGCTCTGACTGGCTTCTGCCAGGCTGATGGCTGAGGTATTGGGATTTAGGACAGAATAAGTCACTTCTAATGAATAAGTCACTTCTAATGAATAACTCCATTTACAAATGGAACAAATCTCCAACCTAGACCATGGGATTTGACCCTCTTTGTGTAGAGAAGAACCAGCATGAAGCCATCACACTTGTTTTCTTCCATGTGGCAAGGCTACAGGAACATGAAGCATTTTCTTTTCCAGATAAGCACGGGCCACCCCAGCTCTCTGATACATCCCTTGTCCTGCCAGGAGGTTTCTGATGTGCCCTGGGAGGATGCAGACCATACTGGAGCCATCTGAGGTCACACATAACTGAATGCCAGGTCCCTTAAAGGCCAGTGAAGCGTATGCATGACCTGGCCTCAGGGCTACTAAAGCACAAGCATTAGGAAGCTGAGGCAGCAGCAGCAGCAGCACAGCAGTGACTTTCAGAATTGCAGTTTTGTCTGGCAAAGTCAGACCTGGTTAAGATGGCATTTTAGATGTCCAAATCCAGTTTAGAATTTAAGATCCTGTTTAAATCTCACTGGACACTGAGGATGCCAGTTTTTCTCTGCATTCCCCAGTCCCCCGAGCCCTGCAGGTATAAAGGCTGTCCTGCTTCAGACCCAACTGGAGTGCTGAGAATTACCTCTGCAGGTAAGCAGAGGTTGGGAATTCTTTGTAAGCCAGGCATGCTCCCAAAGCAGCCATCTAGGCAAGCATCTAGTATTCCAGGCCAGCAAATCAAAGCTTTCCAAGACAAGAGGAGCTGGAAGTAAGAGGCACCCTTCAGTTACTTCTTGTCCTGTTTTACTAGTTTAGTTGTGGGCATTTTGGCCTGCTTCTCTATAGGCTGGTATTTCTCTGACTGGTCACGTGTTGTCGTTCCGTAGGTAATGGTGAGAATTGCTCCTTTTCTCATTCCTTCACTGCCACAGAAGTCATTGCCCTCCTCCAGTACCTTTGGCACTTTATTGACCCAATTTCCCCCTCTTTCTGCTGGCTGTAGTGCTTTGCTGAAGTCGTGTAATGAGTTAGGAGGGTTAGGGCCAAGTATTGCTATGCATTACTTAATATGTCTGCACCAGTTTTCCTTTCTGCAGCACCCCAGGAGATGTTGGTCACTTTGAGTGAATACAAGTTCCATTTACCATTTGCAGCAGGGGACCACTGAGGGTGGCTTTACTTACATGCTGAGAAAAGGCACTTGGGTAGCAGTGAAAAGGGAGAAGTGTCTCCCAACAAGCGTGCCAAGGGGCCAACAGCTCATCCCAGCAGCATGAGCATGACCTTGAACATGGTTTGTGCAGAGTCTGATGAGAGATGTGTCTTATTTCACTAGATTCCCTGGTCGTAGTGGCTGATCGGA
Organism: Loriculus beryllinus; assembly: GCA_039877255.1. Lineage (NCBI taxonomy): Eukaryota > Metazoa > Chordata > Aves > Psittaciformes > Psittacidae > Loriculus > Loriculus beryllinus. The sequence goes on along the minus strand of JBCJKH010045724.1, from coordinate 6,300 downwards.
TCGACGGACCATACAATGTGGACACTGTAATAGGGACCATTCACATGAGGATCTCTGAAGCTATTTCTAACTTGCAAGAAAACAAAGATTCGATCACAACCAAGGTAAGAGCATGTGCCCAGGTCTGGGTGAGGATGCACCATGTGTAACTGCCAGGAGCACACTTTTTTTGTGCTCACTATTCAGCTGAACTAAAGAAGATGAAGGATAAAAGAGGTCAAATGCCTACTCTTTTAATGATAAGAAAACACGCGTCTTACACAGGCACAAACCTCAAGTATTTCCAAATATTATTCCCTCCTGCAACCAGCAAACCACCTTTAGATACAGACACACAAGGTGGGACTGAATATGCAGTGGCTGTGGGAGGTATGGTGCCATTTGCTGTCAGGTGCCTCTGTGTTTGAAGAGTCCTGGAGTATTTTGGCTGAGCTGAAGCATTTACAGACAGTGCACAGTCCATAGAGACAGAAGGCATCTGCCTTAACCTGCCTCGAGGTGATGTTCTGCAGTGGAAACACTGGGCTATCAGGTTGTATCTGTGGGACAGAGCTGCAGTCTGGCATTCCATCTGGAGAGTATAAAACAAGCTCTCCTGTTGCTCAACTGTCTTCCAAGAAGCCGATCATGAAGCTCTCTTCTATCGGTCTTCTATTTTTAGTACATTTAACCACTTAACCACAATCATCTCTGTAGCTGCAGGTAAAAGAAGCTTTGGGAACAAAACCACCCTCCAGGGCTTCTGCTTTTTGCCCAGACGTTCCCCAAGTCCTGCAGCTATCCCACAGCTGGGGTGGAGGTGCAGATGAAAGGAGTGGGGCAGGCTTGAACTATGTCTTGGAGAAGGGAAGGGCCAGAAGTATTGCTTAGCCAAGCAGGAATTCAGTGGCACATGTCAACGCGCCATCAGCAGCAGGCATCCAAGTACTCATTAAGGTCTTTCTTCTGACATGAAAGGCCATGTTTTTTCTTCCCTTGTTAGGTGAGGTTGTCCACATAAAAGCAAGCCCATGATGTGGGAAAAGATGTCATCATCCACTAAGAAAGGTGTTTCCAAGGGTCATATAGTAAATCTGGTATAATGAAAAAGAGTAAATAGTCTAATTGGTGTTCAACTGGAGCAACCAAACATGTTTGATAAGCTTCGCAGTGTTATCCAGTGGCCAGATTGGCTTGTTGTGCTGAACTGCCGTAAGTGTTGGGTCCATCTGGTTAGCAGAGAGCACCCCAGGAGAGGGCTTCCTGAGCTGAATGTCCCTCAGACACTCTGGTGAGACCAGATGAAGGTCTAGATTAGGACTTTGCTGATGGCTGTTAAGAAGCTACTAGCTGAAATAGCATTCAGCAGCTGGCACAAGCTGCATCTCTCTGAGGAGTTGATCTCTCTGCTTTGAGGGAACACCATGCAAAGCCGAATTTATCAGTAGCTTCTGACAGCACCCCGGTAACCACAAGAAGCTTGGAGCCATCTTTTCAAGTCAGATGGCTTTCTTTGTGAAAGCTGGTGTTTCCCGAATCCAACTGACAATGCAAAGGCCCTCCTGCCCTTTGACACTTGATTCAGTTTGATTGTCTGCGGACTCTGTTCACCAGCCCCAGTGAGGCTCAGTTGTCTGAGGTAGCAGGAGATGTGCTGTCTGGACTGGTCGTGCGGAGACTGGGAGAAACAGGCACCCTTCATCTCTTCCTAGAGGCAAAGTGTGAGGATTTGTACCTTCAAAGTGCCTCTGCTCTCCTTCGGCTACAAAACACACCTGGACAAGTAGTTAGAATGGCAGAAGGTACCCAAATTTAGGAGGCGACAGATCAGTTTGGCTTCCTCATTTGTCCTTGAAAACATCCAACCTGACAGACTGGGACACTTACACTGTCTTGCACTCCTCTGTTGGAGGGAGCACTCGTTTGCTGAGTGTGGGTGCCGATTGCCACCTCAGTTGTCCATATCAGTGAAGCTCATGTGCTCTGCAGTCTTGAAGCCCACACCTGGGGTAATTAGCAGCTCCCATCTTGTTCTTCCCAAAATTTTATTTTTCCATCCTAATAGAAGCAGATAAAATGGTTAACTAAAGAAATAGTATCAAAGCATGAAGTAGAGAGTTTGGTTTTTTTTTTCAGGTTTTCCAAGGCTGTGGAAATCCCAAAATCAGCACGAAAGGCTCCAGCAGTGAGGACAAGAGAAGATGGGGGAAAGTGGCATTGGAAGCAAAGTCCTCTGCACAAGCGCTGGAGATGCTGGTGAGTTTGCCTCAGAAGCAGGTGTGCTGGTGCACTGGGAGCATGGGGAGCCCAGCTGGAGCAGCACTGGGCCCTGTGGGTCAGGTCAGACAACCCCTCAGGCTGCTGTGTCTTTGCTGGTGAGTCTGAAGGAGATCAGATCAGTGAGTGCTGGCGTGACTGAAGCAGGTCTGATCTTGCCACTCACCTAAGGTCAAGGTTTAGGTTGCTGATAACCAGTTTCTCATGGTTTTGGTGCCAAACTTACCCGAAAAGACACCTTGCTATTGGTGTTACTGAGCCAGGTTATATATACTGTGGCTGGAGGTCCTCGTCTTTGGAGATTTGGATTCTGTGGACAATGAACTACGGGATCTGCTATGGTTCCACATTTCAAACACTCCTCACTCACAGACACCTGCCTGTTCCACCCTGGCAGAGCCCTGCGGGCTCCCACCAAGACTGCTTCTCAGCAGTGCCCTCATGGACCCACAGGATGATCTTCTGGCTGATCTTATGGTACCAGAACAGTCGTTAGCATATAACCTTCAGCCTTGGGTGCTTGGGTTAAGGGGAAGGTTGGCAACATATCCCTGTTTGCATAGAAACAGACTTTGTGATAGTACAATAACAAAAACCAATAAATAGGCAGAATGTTATTCTGGGGCAGTCCAGAGCTCTCCTGACCCTGAGCATCCTCTTTGTTTACAGGTTTTAGATGCCAAAGGGAATCTGACAGCTCTCAAGACTTACTGGATCACCCTGCCTAGCAGCCTGTGCAGCAAAAAAATAATGGCTAGCTCAGTGGCGGATGACAAATGTTGGAATGGGATGACCAAGGGCAGGTATGGAGAGGATCAAGGTGCCAAGATGGTAATGTCCTGGGGTAAGAGAAGGAGGGTTTGATAAAAGACATTTGCACCTCATCTCAGCCAGCCCCACTTGTTCAGACTGAGCTGAAAGGTCTGTCCCTGTCCACAGAAGTGCTGAACTTCCTGAAAAGCTAGTACCTGGGAATGTCAAGCCTGTTGTCATTCTGCTATGTGTTGAGGGGTTAAGCACTGAAGTGCATCGTCCATGAAATAACTTGTGTAGTTTTGTACCAGTGAAGCAGTTCTGAAATTCCGTGTGCACTCAGGAGGCAGAAGGGCTTGGATTTACCTCACAAACTCCAGAACTGTTGCTGAGAATTGCATATGTGCCTTTCTATCCATACCTGCTCTGAAATGCTGCTTCCTCATGAGAGAAGGCACCCAGTGTGACATAAACAGCTGCAGAAACACCTTTCCTCGTAGCTGATGGTTAAAGGATGGTGGTGAGGGGAGATACAGTGGACATGTATGTTTCTGTGCTCCGTTCAGAGGACTTTCTCGGCTGGTCTCTGCCAGCCCAAAGCCGACACCTTTGATTCTGCTATATTTCATGTCCTTTCCTTGCTAGCAGTGCTGCACATCCCCAGGAGGAGATGAGCTGGGGCACTGTGGAAGGGGGCAGCACAGCTCTGTTTGCTGATGGATTCCTAGTTAACAGAAGCTTTCCTGAGCACATGTTTGGTCTTACCTGGCTGGGGGCACTCAGTCATCCCAAGGCGTCAGTCCCAACATGCTTTAACTGGAGCTGAAGATGCTCCTCATCCTCCCACATAGACAGAGCTTTTCCAGAAAAGAGTGTCCCCGTGGCTTTACAGGTACCAGCCTGAGAGCAACCCTTCAGCCCTGCACACACCCTCTCCCATAGGAAACCCGTATCCATGCTGGGACACTGATGCTGCAAGGCTACCAGCCAGCTTCTGAAAGCTGAGGTGGCCTCAGAGCCAGCTGCGGGCTCTGATGGGATCTGGCCATGTCATCATGGCTTGGCCATCCATAGAGCAGGCAGCAAACACCAGCATATGAAGGCTGTTCAACAAGCCAGTGCCACTGACTGCAGCTTCTCTGGTGGTCACTGAGACACTTCACTGGTGTCTGTAATGGGGACAGGTGAGCTTAGCTGGGAAGAAGCATTTCAACTTGCCTCCTTCTTTCACAGTTACCTGCCTGAAGTGATGGGGGACGGCTTAGCTAATCAGATTAACAACCCAGAGGTAGAGGTGGACATCACCAAGCCAGATATGACCATTCGCCAGCAAATCATGCAGCTAAAGATCATGACAAACCGGCTGGGCAACGCTAACATTGGGAATGATGTGGATTTCCAAGACGCAAGTGAGTTCAGCAGAATCAGAGAGGTCCATGGCAGGCTGAGGGGCTGAGCAGTCAGTCTGGCGGGGTTGTGGCAGCCTGCCTTATGGCTCAGGGTTGCAGAGGCTCTGTTTGAGTGCAAACAACTTGCTGTGGGGTGCCTGGAGGCTGTGCTGCTGAAACCTGGGGTGCTTTCTCCAGTCCCAGCCCAGCCCTGCTTGATCCTATCTGCTCTGGAGGTTTCTGGTAGTTAAAGTCAACTGGAGGTCAGGTATGGGCTTGCTTCTCATGGTGGGGATGCAGGAGGAAAGAGGTGACAGGGGCAGGGCTGGTGGCCAGTGCTCGCTGGGGTTGCAGCAAAGGGTGGGAAGGGACATTGCCCCCCACAAGGACAGCAGTTGGGGCTCACACTGTGCCTTCCTTATGCTCACCCATGTTTGTCTCTGCGCAGGTGATGACATGAGCGGCTCTGGGAGTGGTGACAGTTGTCCCGATGATGTCTGTGGCAAAAGACTTTCTAAGAGCCCCAGCACCAGGCAGCCAGAAACGCACGCTATTCCTAAGCAGTCCGGACATGGCATCAATGGGGCCAGCAGCAGATCTTTGCCTTCTGCCTTCCTTCTCCTCCTTTCGGTGGCTTTCCTTGCCGTGCAGCACTTGTGGCGGTAACTCACTAGCACAGCCGGGAAAGAGACTGCGGCCGAGGGCTTCACTTCGCCAAAACCAACCAACCAACCAACAACCAAAGGACGTATTTAATTCACCTTGGCAAAAAAAAAAAAAGAAAAAAACAAAAAAAAGAAAAAAGAGTAAGAGGGAGGAGAAAAAGGTTTCAGTTTTTTGCTATTTCTGGCAGTGCTCGAGCTGTTTTCTTCTTTCTTGGTCTTCTCCCCAGTGCTGGGCCCTTCTTTCCGTACCTCATTGTTTTACTTTTGTTACTGCCACAACCTGGCTCTCAGGGCTGAAACAAGCCTTTGCAGAGAGGCCTCTGGGGCAGCTCCTAGGCTGCTCTGCCTCCAGTGGAATATGCAATTCATGCAATTGCCCTGATCTCATTACCCAGCCGCTGCCGGAGCGCCGCTTGCCATAGAGCTGCCCAAGCCACGACAGTGCCAGGACCAGCACCACTTGGGAACGCCGAGAGACTGAGCTCGTCAGCGCTGCTCAAGGGCTGCATTCAGGGGCTCTTATGGGGTTTTCCCTCTGTGCTTCCTAGGCAGAGATGGCCCTTTGCTTCCAGCAGCGTACGCAGGAGTGTGAGCAGGTTTGGTGGGCTGAGCTGAAACAGTTTGGCAGTGGACCCAATAACGCAGAACTCCCTTTTTACTTTGGAAAGGTCACAAGCGGGGTTTCTTGACTAGAGCTCGTAGCTGACAACAATTTGAAGTGTAGGTCTCCTACATCTAAGTGACTGGGAATGAGTGTTAGGGGTTTGGGTTTGGTGTATTTTTTCTTTGCATGCTAGTTGGAAAGCCATTTTTTACCCAAGTAATGATGGTCCAATTTCTACCTGCAGTGCGGTACCGTTGTAGGTAACAGAGAGATGACAATATGCACAGTGGGATTCTCCACTTGACAAACAGTTGTGCTGCCACCTCAGCCATGGATGGGAATCCCTTTTATTTGTTGGTAATAACTAAAAACAGGGACTTTTTACTAACCAGAGCATTGCAACTGGTTGTGAGAGCTGAGTGACACCCCATACCCCAGCCCAGGATTCATTGCTAACAGCCCCAATCTGCCCTAAAGGGCAGATTGGGGCTGTTAGCAATGAGCCCTGGGTAGTGTCCCTGTGCAGGTTGAGGTAGCACCTACTTGGGGGAGGGGATGGGAGGATGGGACAGGTTTTGTTTGGGTTATTCTTTTTCTTTTGGTGTCTGTTGCATTGTAGGTGTTCGAGTGAATT
>JBCJKH010045723.1:7942-21377 GCA_039877255.1 Loriculus beryllinus | reverse complement strand
GGTTACAGGTCCGTTGAGGTCCTGGTTCCTGTTGTTGGTGGACATGAGGGACGAGTGTTGGTTGTTTGTGTTGGGGGTGCTGAGGGTTATTGCTACTTGTTGTAAATCAAGGTATAAGTGTACTTTAGTAGAATTTTAAGGTTTATTTTCGGTTGATTTTTTTTTTCTTTACCAAAAGAACAACTTGAAACTTGTTGGATTTGATTTGATTTGAGGAGGTGAGGAAGGTGGCATAAAACAGCTATTTGCATGCTCTGGTCAAATGACAAGGTGGTGCATCTGCAGGAACAGGAACATGCCTGGTTATGTGCCATTTGCTGGGGAAGGAAGCAATTCCCATGGAGACTAAAGGCCTCTGTTCCCCTACAAGGTCATCAGAAACATTCCCTGCCTTTGGCTAAATCATAATTGCATTAATAAAGCCTGCAGCTCCCAGGGGCAAAGGCTGTAATTAGAAGCAGTATCAGAGGTTTCATCACTCTCTGCAGTGTTCTCAGCAAGCAGATAGGCTCTGCCTGGATTTATTGATGCCATTCCCTGTCTTTAAATAAATAGCTCCCACTGTGCTTTTGCTGCCTGGCAAATGTCTCTACATTTGGAAATAGGTGCTTGTGGTGCTAATGTGGAGATCAGATCTGCTCCCCTCAGCTCTCTGCTGAGGGGAGATGGCAGGAGCTACTCCAGCCCAGCAATGGAAACCAAATGATATCGAGGATGAGCTGGTTCTCATCATGAAATGGGTGATTATGATCACCATGCTTTGTTGGATGACTATGTGGGGTGTCTTGGTGTAACTTCTGACTGCTCTGCCTACCTTGGCTGCTCTTTCAAGTTTAAAATTGGCCAGGAATGACAATATCTGCTCTCCTGCAAGGGATCTCTGTGCCTGTACAGCACCCACTTAGGTGACAATCACTTGACACTCCTTAGCCATGAAAACAGCTTTTCATTTTATTGCAAAATTGCAGAATACAAGGTTTGAAGACCTGTGTTCCACAGTATTGACTGAGATGTCATAAATGTATGTATGTCTATATGTGCACGTACAGCTGCATCGGCACATATGGAGAAAGAAAGGCACAAGCCCAAGTGAACGCTCATGCTAGGACTGTCAGTGACCTGACAGCTGCTCTGCCAAGGCTCCTGCCATCCATCCAGCAGGCGAGCTCTCCAGGGGAGCCTCTGCCTGGCAGAGCGAGGCAGAGCTGCTGCTGAGCTCTTCTCTTCTGAAAAGTCTCTCTGTGCTGCTGTCTGGCTTGGCAGCTTATTAATTTCCTCCAAAAGGTGAAGGTATTGGGAAGGTCTTAAATATTTTCTTGGCCTCCTCGTTACACTTTGTGGAGCTGTTGCTCTTCAGCATTTCAACTTAGTAGGACTCTTTCTAAAGGAAAAGGACAGAGTAGAGTAGTAGTTTACTCTTTCTATGTGGGAAGTGTGGGTAGAGATAGAGGGAAGTAACATGCTTGTGCTTATATGTTCATTGCAGTAGCATGAGGAGGGGCTCAGGGTGGATGTGTAGGAGGCTTAGACTTGACCCACAGCTGGAGTAAACCAGCTAGGTCCCATGTTGGCTTCAGTGGAGCAGAAGACAAAAAAGCTTCTATCCAAAGACAGGATTATATATTCATATCCAAGAGCATCAAGCACTTTGGTTAGTCTCTAATGCTGTTTCATTCTACTTCATACTCCTCAAAGCTAGGAAAATACTGCTGTGTTTCCCCCCCTCCACATCACTACCCCCCAACCTGCTGCATGCATTCCTTCTCTCTCCCTTTTCCCTTACTAGTCTGAGGAGCACTAAATGGGGGGAAAAAGATCTAAATATCATCTGGTTCTCACAAACAGGATCTGCTCTTGGGCTATTTCCTCAGCATAAGATGGCATAGTTCCATTCTCTGCAGCAGATCAACTCTTCTTGCTTCAGCTCTGGGTTTGGTCCCATATGGTCAGTACCCAAATGGTTTCTATTATACTACTGTTGCGCCTTGTCCAGCTAGCTACTGTGCAGAATCAAACAAAACCAGCCCCTGCACTAGGGACTAATACTTGTTAGTACCCATTATGTTCAGTACCTGGTCGTATTTAAGTAGTGTCCCGGGAGCTTCATACACTTCCAGTCAATCACTGTGGATCATAGCTTTTCTGCAGCACTTGACCATTTTTTAAGCCCCAGGTGGGGCCATATGCTTGTATGAAAACCACTGCTTTGAGAAAGGGAACTGAAGTTTATATCCATATTTTTGTTATGAAAATTTAACCTTCTAAAGATTCAAGCTTCAATAGGTCCAGCAAACTGAAAGGATTTCTCATAAGATTAAGGTTAAGATGACATTGGTTTTTGTCAGGTTTTTGTCAGGGCTGAGATGAGAGTTGGGACTATTAATCATGGTTCTGTTCCAACAAAGTCTGGTAATAATAGAGTTATACACAATTCTTAAGCTGTCTGTTTTCTTATTTCCTGGTAGTTGAAAAACACGATTAAATGATGTTCATCAAATTAAATATCTGGAGCTCTTTTGCCTACAATAGTCAATGAATAAGGAACAGGAAATTGCTTCTCAATGACCCACTTGGGTACTCAGGCTGTGGTATGTCCTTTCAAGAAGTCAGCAATAGTCATCTGCACCACTAGAAATGAAATGTGAGCATTTTTAACCTTCTGATGGAAGCCTGGGGCCTTCTGGTGGCTCCTGCTGCAACCTGCGGTTGCCTCTCATGGGTCAATATAACACAAAGCACAAAAGGAGCTGTTTTACCTCACATAACCGTGTTAGAAGATTGATGTTTTCACTGTGCAGCTACTTCTGAAGAATCTTGCTGGCCATACCCAGAACTTGGAAACAGGGTTGTCTTCTAATGGGTAGTACTCACAATAATGAAGTCAAAGCCAAGTAGAGGCTGCTCTGGAGCTAAGCAAAGTCTCCACAGGCAGATGGGTACGGAAAAGTTAAGTCTGGAGTGAGGGGAAGCAGAGAGCATTGCTGGAAAAAAAGCTTCTCGAAAGCTTTGTGTTTTGGTGGAATGACCCAATTTAGTGAAGTCAAGTGGGGGGTTTCCAGCCTCTGAAAGCAGCACAATAACTTTAAATCAAGTACCATTTGATTTTTAAACAAACACTAATAATAATGGATCAATATTTGAAAGCCAATTGCAGCTCAGTTAACCTGTGACCTTTAAAACCTCCCAGAACTGTTCTGCTGTTGTCGCCAGTGACACATCAGAGTTCCCAGGTCTCTCAGACAGAGTGGGAAGCTATCTTCATTTCCAAAACCTGCACTTACTTCTTTAAAACCAGAAAAATATGGTCTTAAATATCTCTTTTTGTGTGTAAAAGAGAGAAGAATTCCTTAACATCTGCACAATTGTCAAGGAAAGAACTAGTGGAAAATGCACATGCCCATCTGAAAGCGAACATTCTGACATGCCCTCCTACCATTTCCTACAGGTAGTTACTGTGAAATAACAGGCACTTACGTCTTTAGAAATGAAATGCAGCCGCCTACAGTGTAGAGGACTCAGTAATCCAGAAGGACTCTTAAAAAGAAAAGGGAATTAGTAACTTTATGACCATAACTCTGCTATAAAATCTCAGATTCTACTTTTTTACCCCCATTAGATTTCTTTCACCCCCTATTTCAAGCCATGTTTTGTAAGTTGTAATTGGAGCTTTTTGGTGAAGGCCACATCTTTCCTCCCTGATGGAAGGCAAAAGTACCTCCTGGAGAAGCCAGTGAGTATGTGGGATTTGAAGGGGTATCCAAAGGCTGATTTCAGGATATCCTCAACAAATTCAGGAATCAGCAACGTGACACAGTGTTTGCAGATCTAGGCAACTATTTTCCTGTTTCAGTGTGTTAGAAATCAGTCTTATGACTTGCATATACCACAGAGCCAAAATGCAAGGGGAGAACCTGTGAAGCTCCTGAATTAAAAAGGGGTAATGGCTTTATGGGAAGCTTGAGTTTGCCTATCACATGTTGAAGTGTTTGAATGGTGCTACAGAAAGCACAAATCTTAGATTTTCTTTGTGCTATTCAAGTATTAGAGAATGATTTTTATTGCATGAACTTCATGCAGGACAGCTTAGGACTGGTGGGAGTACCTGCAGGTGCCCCTGGCACTCCTGTTGCCAGCCAGGAGTGCAGTGCTCACATTAGCTTTGTCCTGGTGAACCATGAAACTTCTTTAAGTTTTTAGTCTTAAGAAAAACTTTGTTTTAGAAGGCATCAGGATTGGGGATTGTGTTTTCTGGGGAGGGCTTAATTCTGTAGGGAGCTGCATTTACAATTACTGTGAGCCAGCAAGTGCAGTGATGTTTTCACTAGTCCAGATGCTGAATGTTATGCTCCACTGGGGAGTAGGTACAGATGTAAAAATGTAGTAGCATGTTACAGTGGATTGACTTTGTAGTCAGGCTCTGTAAACAGTTATTTCTCAGCCTGTAGGTGTCCCAGGCTTGATTTGCTGGGACTGGTGAAGCCTTCGTCCCTGCAGACTGCACTGGGTAAGACATAGCATCTCTTTAGGTGTGGGTAGGGCTGGTCTTAGTGGCCATCTCTGGTGCCCTTCATGATAAAGGGAAGAAAGATCTGTCTCTAACTCAGAGTTAATCCATTAACATCCTTTTAATTATGCTGCTGCCAGTCAGGATGTGAGTGAGCATGTCTGTGCACCTTGACCACACTGATTCGTTAATGAATCCAGGATGCCTTTTATGTAGCAGAAAAAGAAGCTTCTGGAAAATGCATCTACTGAAGCTTTACAATTACTGCTCCCTTTCTTGTGCTTTGCTCATTTTGCATTGTCAGATGAGTTTGGAGATATCAGGTTAGCCAGGACGATAAATAAATTAACCTTTATTAATTAGACTATTTAGGACTGATTCATTTGTTTTGTTTCAGTGTTTGTGATTCACCAGTACTATTTTCTGCTCTGTCTCACAGTCTCTGTCTCATATTGCAGTTTATTGTTGTATCTGTTTGGGATCATTTAGTATGGGAGGGACCTGTGATTTAAAGACTACAAACACGTATAAAAAATGTAGGAATAAACAGAGAAGCTTGGCTATTCTGTTGTGCTCCATGCCACGCTAATGTGACTGTTAGGATCATCTGGTCTATAGTTGTCTTGTATCTGTCTGTTTTGGAGATGAGGTAGTGGTAACATGCAGCTGTGTCTGTCCATCCTAATGTCCTTTGAGTATGACACCATCCTCGACACCACTTTGGGTCCTGAAGGCTGAATGATTTCTCCCTGTCAAAATTAGAGAGTTACCCCTGCTGAAGCACCAGTAGCTCAGGATGACACACGGTTACCTTTCAGTGACTGGAGTTTGAAACTCTGGATTTGGTTTGATAGACACATGTCATGCAGTTTGTTTGTTGGACACACCAGACACAGCTTTCCTCCCTCTCAGTTTTGCAGAATTGGATTAAGGATGGTTTGAACTATATTTCTACTCTGACAAGACTACAGATCTGATGTCCTCTGTTTGGACACCATCCAAACACCCCAATAGATAAACAAGCACAAGGTTGCCATTGCAGCTCTCACCTTGCCTTGGCCAGAAGAAGCAAGAGAAGGCTGTGATAACTATATTTGCATCTTTCTCAACTCCAAATTTGTGTTCTTTTAATTTTCTGTCTTGATGAATCAAAATAGCAGAAGTTGGTGTGTTTCTATGACAGTACTTGCCCATACCCTGAAACACTTCACTTAATTGTAGAAAAGCAACTCAGGAGAGGAATTTCTGGAAGGAGAAAGCAGCAGTTCTGGAAGCTCAGCTTGCTCTCTGCAGGGCAGTGGTGTTCCCAGGGATTTTTGCCTACATTTCCCCTCTGAAGTAAAGAGTTTCCTGGCTGACACACTCCTTTATTCTCAGGAGTCTGACTTGGTGCTGGCCACGCTCCTGAGGACACTGCAGCTGAATCCTGCAGCGCTTGCTCTGATCTCCCTGGAGTGGTACCCACATCACCTGGGTGAGGATGGCTCAGTGGTTGCACTTCTCCCACACGCTGAAGTAGCCTGGAGGTGCTGTGTGCAAGCCAGGTAAGACGTGGGGCTGATGTATAACAGGAGAATTCATGCTATAGGAGGGCCCAGAAGGTTCAACCCCAGCTGAGCTGCTGCTTGGAGAACTGAAGCTACCGTGTCCTCCACGGTGCCTCCCTGATGAGAACACATTCAGTGCACCCAGACAGGCTCTGCTGCCTATTTATCTTCCTCTTGGGGTTGAACCTATCATTACACAGAGGTTCTTTATTACAGACAGCGAAGCAGTGTCTTCAGCACGGGTTTATGCTTTGACAGACCCTAATAAAGCCATTTTTCTTTCGCAGTCTTGACCAGGCAGGTCTGCTCTGGATGCTGATCAACAATTTAGCTTCACTTGGGTGACTTGGAACAACCCTGAATCTTTCAAGGCTGAGTGGAAAAATGTTCCCAGCATGTCGAAGGAAGACCTCGCAGATTTGTCTCCAGTTCTTATGGCTGGTGCATCCCACTGTGCATTTGATTCCCACGTTTAAATTCTGAGCAGATAGCAGCCTTCACCAGAATACTTTTTTGCAACCCCATCAGCATATCAGAGAGCAATATTAATGCTTTAAAGTGCAAGTCCCAGACACCCCAGCTCTGCCAGGAGCAAGCAGCAGAGCTAAAGCAGCCAGTGGTAAATAAGTTTAGCAGATTCTCTGCCAAAAGTAAGAAAAAGACCATTTTGGATTAAAACAACAATGTTTGTGCATCCATTTGGGTTTATAAATAGGGACGTACATGGTTTGGCACATGGCACTTTTTGTTTGTAATTTGTGTGTCTCTGCTTTTCTGGTTTGCTTATATCGGTGTGTGTTTGGCTAACAGAAGGTGTATCAGACCTCCCCACAAAACTTGCCTCTTGTTCTTTAGTCAGCTTGTACTTCAGGTGCTGCTGTATCCAAAGACACACTCAGACTTTGTGCGTGGTTTCTTTCTTACTGTCTGTCTTTAGAGATTCCTCTAAATAGGAATAAAATATCACAAGCTACCTTTATATAGGGAGCAACTGAGCATACACTGAGCATTTCATAATATGCTATTGAGATGGGATACCTGTTCCCTCTGAAAGCGGATGGAATTAATTCTTTTTTGATAGCAATAGCTGCTGGGCTTTAGCTCAAACAAGGACTCTATCTTGAGCTTTGAAGTGTCTGGTTCTTATTAAAAAAATCATTAGGCTACAGCTAGAGAGAAGTTTTCCGAAGCTTAACCTTGGCAATGGGTAGCTTCCTATTCACAGTTGTTTTCTTCTAAATGGGTAGCCTAAAAATAAATTAACCCCTCCCCCCTCAATCTTGACTCTAAGAGATTTTTTAATTACTTGGAAGATGTCAAGGTTTCCTGTTGTCAAGATGGGCTGGTGAGACACGAGCTTTTATCAGCCCCGTTTCATAGTTGTGCGTGTTGAATAGGTGAGAGGGTAAAAAATACATCTGATAGAAGTCGTTTGGGCAGATTAGTTGATGGGCCAAAAAACTTCCCTCCACCTACTCATCCCCTCTTTTAGGCTCTCGCAGGCAGAAGTCATAAAAGCAAGAGTTTTTCTCTTTCTTCCTCTCCTTTACAGCTTACCTTGAGTGGTGAATCCATCTGGATTCTTAGGACAAAGAGCTCCATCAGAGCTCCCTTGCTTCCACGGATGTTATTTTTGTGGGCAAATAATTAATGCCACATGGGAGCTGAAAACAAAGGTGATAGTTGCAAAAATATTTGCTGGCAGGTTTGGTTCATTTCCAGCAGCCTTTGCTTTATGCCACAGGACTCAAAGAGCAGAGATTCCTCCTCCTGAAATAGCCACAGTGAAACATGCCTCCAGTGGCTTAGCAGTAATGTTAAGGAGGAATTGCTGATACAGTTTTTCATCTTGACAGTGAGTGGCCTCTGTTGTCTATACCTTGCAATTTTAAGGGAGAGGCCTTGTATGAAGTTGGCATCCTCAAGCTTAAAGCACTGCCACACATCCCTGTTAACCATTGTTCTTCTGCAGCTACTTAGGAATTCAAATGATGTTCTCTAATGAGGAACTTCAACCGGCCAAATGGCGACACAAACATATGTTCCAATGCAAAAGAGCCTTCTGTTCTGCAACTCCGTACTCCCTCCCCAGAAATATGGGCTATGGGAAGAAAGAACAAGATTTTGATATGCTAATTTCTAGTGTCATAAAAATATAATGCTTGTTTGTTCTTTATCAACAGGCTTGTTCATCTCTGAGGTTCATCTTGTTGTGCCTGATCATGTGCTGTATCAGCTGTCCTTCAAGGCTGCTGAATGAGGGTGAATGAGGCACTAATGTTAGCTAACCACATTGACTTGGATCTCTAATACCTCTGCCTATGCCAGAAGGGATGTTACTGCAGGGCTTTTGAGGCGAATACTGGGGTGTAGCATCAGGGCACTGTGAAATGTCCCCTAGAGACACTTTCTGGACTTGCTGCTCTGATTTCAGCTTATTGCTCCTGGCTTGGCTGGAGCTGCCTTGTTTTTATCTGCTAAAGTCAGATCACACTCAAGTACTGCTTTTGCCTCCCTCATTTGATTTATCTACTCCAAAGTTTCAGAAGAGCCAGCTCCATTCTTGCAGACAGACATAGATGTGTAATTGTAGAGAAATTGCCATCAGTGTTAACTGGAAATAGCACTGGAAGAGGAGACCAGGGTACATAAACTAGTCTTTAAACTTGTAAAGATTCTGGATTCTTAAAGTTGTCATGTGTAGGTACACGAGAGCAATGTAACAACATTATTTCTTATTGCATCCTTTTTTAAAGAGGCCACAATTGCCTTGTTCCTACCTCTATGCTTGCCTGCATATCTACTGCTGTTGGGAGTCAGGTCCAGCCTGGCATTCAGGAACTCATCTGCTAATGTGCAAAACTGGAGCTGGTGTCAGCAGCACTAAGTGACCTCTGTGCTGGAGCTGCTGGGTGCTGCATCACTTTTATCCCCAGCACTTCTCTGTGTAATCTTCATCCAGGTAGGCTGAGCATGTTCTGTTTAGGTTCAAGATGCATTTACAAGTTGTCACTGATTGCAAAAGCCTTGCATTGAGTGTCTGCTACAGCCTGCTCTGACTTCACTGTTGATCTGATCCTCCTGAAGATCATGGAGTTCCCTTAGCCTGAATTTGGACCAAAACATTTAACAGGGGACCTCTCACCATAAAATGAATCAGAAACGAATGACCCAGAAAAATCAGGTGAATAGTGATGTTTATATTCACTTAGTTTTGCAACCTACGAAAGCGAGTGGAGAGTGGATGGAGCTCCAGCCCTTCTTTATTTCAAAGTGGGTAGACTCCCTTTGCTTTATCTCTGCCCTTACAGAAGTCAGTGATTAAAAATATCAGCTAACAACATTAGTGCAGCACCAAATCTCATGGAGTTCTGACTGTGACATCTTGCAGAAGGATCTGTCATCTGAGAAATTCCTCTATAAAGATTTTTCAGTGTTGATTTCTCTCTCACATCACAGCTTCCAGTCTCCAACCCCACATACCTTAGGGAGGATTAAATTGCAGATTATCCTTCTTCTATAACCATTACTTACAGTTTCCCCTGGTCTCTGCTGAGATGCTGTGCCTCTATCACATGATGGCATACAAGTAGTTTATTTTACTAAACTCATCCGTTTGTGGCTACACAAAGCAAATCAAAAGCTTGAACTTTTGAAACCACAGACAGGTGCTGCTTGGCAACATTCACATTCACCTGCCATCAGCGCTCCAGAGAGGAAACCTGGAGAGCACCACCTAAATGCTGCTTGGCTGATTTAATCTACCAAGCTGGATGATTGGAACAGCAAGATAAAGGAACGAGAGGGTTCAAAGCATATTCACTGTTGCATAGATATGCATTGTGAATTTCCAGTGTATGTAGTAGAGGAGTTATTTTGATTATATACAGCGAATTTTCCTGCTCCACGTTTTCTCCATGTGCTCTGTTCTGATGTACCCAGCAACATTCATGTCCTCCCTTTCTCTTGTTTATCTCCATCCAGGCAAAAGGCCATGTGCTTCAGTGAGTTGGTGGCATCACTGCAAAATGCCTGGTTGGACACGAAGAGCTGCACACAAGCAAACAGCCATGAGCCAGGAAGGAATACCATCTTGGAGGGCCCCATCCTTCACTTCTTCACTGGAAGTGGGTCAAGCAAAAGGCCCTGGCTACCAAAAACGAATGCTTTCTGAGGAGTGGCGTGTTGTGTAGGTCTGTGCTTGGTACAAAGTGATATTGATCATGCATTAAGGCATTTAAGAATGGCTGCAATACAAAGAAATAAATGTCACACTCATAAATGAGAGTTGAACTAATTTAAATTACCCCTGCAAGATAATGAGAAGCTATTACAGCTCTGGATCTGCGTGCGCCCTGCTTGAAACATATAATTTGGCAAGCAGATAGCCTCTTTCTTCTCTATTTGTATTTTTTTTGCAACCTTTTAAGGGGCAGAGCAGTAATATTGGATGGAAACGAGAAAGATGTTTGGAGCATGAATTGTGCTTTCCTACAATACATCCAGAAAAAGCTCTTTCCTCATTCCATATCAGTATAAAAGCTAAAACAGAAAAACAGAGCCTTAAGCTTTTAGGAGCAATCTTTCTAAGCTTGCTATCCCATACTGCTTTTTTAATTAAAAATTTATCCTTCAAATTACTTCTGCTTTCCATCTGAATTTAGCTTTCCTTTACCTTTCAGGCTGGCATCTATTATAGCAAGTACAGCAGCATGGAGAGGGGTGGGGGGGGTCAGTCAGCAATCAGCATGTGTCTTCCCTGTTTACCTACATCCTTTCATCTCACTCCTCTGCTGCATATGCTTAGCATCTGGCTGCTAACCAAACACGTTTGACTACTGTCTACAAATAACATGATTCCAAATATAAAATATTCTCTGACTCACATTAATTACAAAAAGAACAAGGAAAAAAAGAGGAGGATTTTAATGAAGTGGAAGTTTTCCTGGGAAGATGAAGCGATCTGTTTGATTGCTATGAGCCAGCTAAAGAAAGAATTAATCCACAGAGGAAAAAGAGAAGTCTCAATTATAGTATAAAAGAGAGTGTGCTATGGATTTGGGAGAGTAGATTTAAAATTATACTGAGTTGGCCTCAGTGATGTCAAAAGAAGTTGGGGTTGTAACCTCAGCCACCACAGAGCTGTAATCAGAGGGGTGTAAGAAGAAGATGTGAAGATGCTCAATTTATTTGCTGGCATTTGGCAATCTAGATATTAACCCATTTTTAACTTATTTTGTGAACCCAGGTTTCTTAAAGGTTGGGGCATCATGTCAATTCACTGCAGCTGCCCTTTCTTCTGCATTCACAGGTTAGAAACTGTGACTCCTCTCCAGCACCCAAACCATGCCCTCTCCCAAGACACAGAGAAGTCTGAAACCCCCATGGAAAAGCTGCCCAGTGTTTGGTGCATATGGAAGGTCACACTTGATGAGGTAAGACATGTTATCTTCAAGCTTATAGTCAAGTATTGCAAATAATCACAAAATAGAGCTCTATATTTATGTAGCTGAATATTATTTTAACTTGCATTGATCAATGCTTGCTTCCAATCTAATGCATGAAAAAATCTATCAAGGATAATGCTTATTCACTGTAAATCTTAGTTAGAAATAGATCCTCAGGTGATACACCCATGATGAGCCATTTTAAAGAGGGTATTATAAGTCTCTCAAAGCCTTTTGGGAGGGAGGAGGGAAAAGGTACTTTGAGACAATAGGAAGCTGATTCAATAGCTGCACATGAGAAAGGCAGTCTCATGGTGCAGCCTTTGCAAAACAAGCTGAGCACCACAGTGCTTTCATGTAATGCAAATGATTTAGATGAAGTGAGAGGAAGAACTGAGAGAAACTAAGAACAGGCCCAGCAAAGACTCATTAAAATTAGGTGGATGCAAATCTTTGCAGGAGTTTGGAAGGACTGAACTGTTCCATCCCTGCTGCTGTTTGCAGAGATGTTTGCTTTCAGATTGGCAGCAGGGACAGGTAGCTGGAGTGGTAATCTCCTAAAGAAATGAATGCTTTCGTGGTCTCTGTAGGGCTGTTTAACAGACCTACAGGGCTTGATGAAGCAGAGACACATCTCCAAATCAGGTACTTGATCAGTCTTCATCTGCTAACACTGGCAGTCCTCAGTTAATAGTTTTTGTCCAATAAGGTAATAGCTGAAAGGTGTTTTTCACCCTTCATTTAAAAACTGTTGTCAAAATACAGCATGGGCTTTGCTTTAAAAGCTTGGGTTTGCTTTAAAGGGTCATCTGTATGTGAGTGCTTCTGCTTGAGCTGGGAGCTACTTTGGCAAGTGAAAGGAATAAAACATGCAGCCAAATGCTACCCCACCCAAATCACTACATGGAAGGGTGACAGAGCTGATGTGCAAAACCACGAAGACATCTTGGGGGCTCAGTCCAGCTTCTGGTTCTCCACTCTCAGCCCTCCACAATATCTGCCCTGGGTAATGTGAACATCTCCTCAGAACCAGGTATGGAAACACTGAGTTAATTGTCACTGAATGAAACTATGTTTTTCCTGAATGCCCTTTACTTATTAAAGTAGTTCATGACTAGGAGGGGGTGAGACAGCCAGGATATAATTAGAAGTGCATTCATCACTCCTGCTGGTAATTGTTTTCTAAGAACACATAAAAAGAGAATCGATTGCTTTCTGGAGTGCCTCATCACGCTGCAGGTACCACTCACAAATCACATGGAGCTGGGGAGCCCAGCCCTGTCTCTGGCAATGTTCATCTCCATGATGCACCCCACTGTTCTGTGTCCATGGGGGACGTGGGAGCAATGGCAAGAAAAATGAGACCCCATCGAGAGATTTATGGGCCTGGGAAGCAAATGCCTGCGGTGGCAGGCAGGCCCCAGCTCTTAGAGCTTCTTTGTGAACTGCTGGAACTTGGGCCATTTGCAAGGTGGAAAAGAAAAGGAAAACAATAGAAAATGAAGTAAATGTGTTTCTTCAGGTTTGGGATTCAGGCTCCACCTTGGTTGTAACACAGTGCATCAAAATACCTTTATTTTTGATAACTGTGACTGCAAATGATGCATTTCTTGATCTGGCAGGGAAGAGTTTAAAAGCCTTCCTGTAAAAATGAGGCCAGTTGATGTGTGCCTTGGCTGTTTATTACACAAAATGAAAGTGGGCATGAAATGCTACTGAATCAAAATGCCAATGCTCTACCAGATGCAAAATGCCTCTTATCAGTACCTTTATGCTTATGACTGTGCTGAAGGTTGCTTTCTGGGGCCCTCAAGACAAGAGGAGTATGAACCTGCTTGAACAAGTCCAAAAAAGGCCCCAGAGCTGCTGCGAGGGCTGGAGCAGCTCTGCTCTGGAGCCAGGCTGAGAGAGCTGGGCTGGGGCAGCCTGGACAAGAG
>JBCJKH010045722.1:6790-19834 GCA_039877255.1 Loriculus beryllinus | reverse complement strand
GCCACCAAATTGGTCAGGCAGGATTTCCCCTTAGTGAAGCCATGCTGGCTGTCACCAAGCACCTCATTGTTTTTCATATGCCTTAGCATGCCTTCCAGGAGAATGTGCTCCAAGGTTTTGCCAGGCACAGAGGTGAGACTGACTGCTCTGTAGTTCCATGGGTCATTCATTTTCCCCTTCTTGAAAATGGGGGTCCATTGACTACAGAATTCATTTATCAGTCTCTGTAGGTAAGTGTGATAGGTTTTGATGTTTTCTACTGACACTTGAAAGCCAAGAGGTCTTACTACCCATGTAAATACTGCCTGGCTCACTGAAAATTTCCTTGGCTAACAGATCTCACTGCGCAGCTGATCTGCTGTTATGTTGGCATTCCTCCACTATGGATGGATACAACAGACATTATTTGTTGTACCTGGAGAGTCCTCCATTGATGATCCTTTGCTGTTCATGTAATTAGGTTAATTATCCCCTCACTGTTAGTATATGCTCGAGGTTGTGCTTGCTTGTTTTTCCCAGTTTCTTTAGTGCTTCTGCTCCTCCAGCTTTAGGAAATGTATACTCCCTTCTCTCCCTACCTCTACCTAGACTGTACAGACAACACTTCTGTAACAAGCTACATCTTCAACACAGGCATTGACATCTTAAGTGCTGAGAAAGCTGCTTCACGTTATGATGTTTCTTCTCAAGACAAGCAGGTTCTAAAAGAAAAGGATCAAAGTTTCCTGTAATTCCTCCAGTTCTTTAGATATAAAGATTCACTGGGATATATTATACATGCCATTTTATAGCAAACAGTGGAATTCTCGAGGATCATCCATATATGACAAAGAAAAGGCTTACCATGCAGTTACTGCAACCATCTGTCCTGCAGGATGGACTACTCGGCTAACAAATGAGGCCTCTCTTTACAGCATTTGGGCACCATTCCAGCTCACTTGCTCTACTCATCCCATCAAGCCACCACCTATCATTTGAGACAGACAATGCTGCTTGCCAAAAGTCAAGCCTTCCTTTTCATTTTCGAAAAACTTGATGATGAGGTTTGTAACCTCCCTTTAAGAGGAATATTGCATACACATGATGCTATAATCTAATCATTTCAATAAACAAAAGTAGAAAACCACACATTATTCTTTGTCTTTCATCAAGCCATGTTAAGCAGCAAACTTCCACGCCAACAGTCATAATACTAAACCAGATCTCAGCAAGAAAGCAGTATTAACTTGTACCCAATACAACACAGAGATCAGGAAAGCTAGTTAAATGCCAAGAGAGTCCATAAATATCACTTAACTAAGATAATGCAATTTATTGTACAACTATTTTAAGCATCACTGGGAAAATGCAATAATGTCTTACTGTAAACCACCACAAAACCAGACATTTTGAACATTAAACTGTCTGCAACATTCATTCTGTGATACTGGTATTAGGATAAAGTAGAAAAATAGTTAAGGTTTTCGTTAGTACTTTTCAGGGTGATAACATAAACACCATAAAGGGAAGATCCAGTGAGAAATCAATTTCTATATGCAATTTGCTGAAGTGAGATCACCAAAGTACAACACTTCCATTAAAACCTGAAAGCTCTTCCTGTATTCCCAATAACAAAACATTCACCATCAAAATCACCTGGGACATCTGCAAGGTTTTGAAGCAGGGCTTCATACAATCAGGAGTCATAATTTGCATTTACAAGAAATAAAGGCATCCTTTCCTTGCTTTGATGTGCTAAGTGGAAAGTTAACAGGATAGCCACTTCAAAGATACCTTATTTCACTGAAGGACCTTCAATTATGCCATCAACTGGACAAGAATTTCTCTTCCTGGCAGTCTCTGGTTATTGGGTGACACACTTCTTAAGCCACCTGTGCTTACTAAAACTACAGAGCCTGTTGTGGAAAAAAAAAGGTAAGAAAAACACATTGCCCATGGAAGTTATCCTGTAATATATTATCCTTCCTCTTCTACTTACTGCAGTCTTTTTGATCTCTGTGTTTCTGTAGAGAGCAAACTGCCTTTTTTTTTTATCACCACTGTTGCAGTTTATTTCATATATACACATTCTAGTTAAAGCTCACATGATAAATTAATTTTAGCCTTACAGGATAAGAGAAGAGCAGGAAAGTCACGTGCTGCTGCATCTTTTAGCCAGGTTATTGTTTGCTGAGGTCAATGAAGCCAAGGGAACTAACAGTCTAGTTCTAAGGAGCCTTTATATATAAAGTCACAAGAAAAGGCAATTCACATGTGCTATTCAGCAATCCAGGTAGACATAAATTCAATGGAAATGCCATATGGATTGAAAGTTTTAAAGAGTGTTTTATGACAAAGAAGGGTTAAAATTCATTGGTTTGAATTCCATAATCTGCATTATTGCAATTAATTTTTTACATTAAAAGTTTTGACATCTAAAAATTGTATTTCAGAACATTTAAAATAATAAATGCTGTATTATGAGATCAAAGAAGTTTTATGGATTAGTGCTGTTGAAGTACTCTATTACTACACTTCTGATTTCTAAGTAAGTACTAAGTTTTTATAATCATTTCCCAATCTACCATTTCTCCTATGTGCATGCTGTGCACAAGCAAGATGCTGTGTCATCTAAATGAGCCACACTCAAATTCTTCCATTCCATGGCAATCCAGTGCATCAAGAGACGGTCTCAGACTATAAATGTTAAGAATACCCTATGGCCATGGCACATTACATACTAGTGACATGTGCCTGTCTCCTCAGGGAGCACAGCCACTAGCCACACGCTACGACACAGTGGTGTTTTAGACAGTTTATACATGGCTTCATAGAAATGTATTCTTCACTCCCTGGAAACTCAAGAACAGCCCATTCATAGCAACTGTAATCTTTTCAAATCAAAGAAGAAAATCACCAAAAATGAGAGTGACTTCGTTTTCCCATTCTAAATGGGAGAATGAGGTCACCCCAAACCAAATAACCACTCAATGGACAAAAAACATTAGTTCTTGACAACTACAGCCACCAATACAGAGACACCAGACCATCCCTCATGACTATTCACCTGTGCCTCTGAGCCTACAACAGTTTCTATGCACACATCCCCAGAGAGTTTGACTCCTTTATAACTCATTCAAGATGTGAGGAGATGCTAGCCATTTTAATGACGTATCACCCGGTCGTCATTTTATGAGGTGTCTTAGGATGAGCCAGTTTCTTGTAAGGGAAGGCAGAGTTGTACAAATGCACCCTAAGGGCTAAACACAAAGAGGTGACATTAATCTCATGGTTTAATTTGTGAAGAATGCATTTCAAAAGCAGTCTCTCCAGTGGTGAGGGGTTTTTATAGCCCAGATGCCCAGTTGGGCCTGATGAGTTCTGTTTAATATCATATGCATAATTCAAATAGCTCACTAGCCAACCTCAAAATCACCTCAAAAAACTATTTTTTACCCAAACAGAGCTCTGAAATGATTCATTCAGACTGAAATGCATGTTTTCAAATGAAATTTGCCTGAGGAAACAGTAAGAAAACAAGCATCATTACGTCTAAGTATGACTAAATTTAAGCTGCAGCCAAGCCTCACATTTGCTCCCCAATTTACACGAGGCAATATCAAATTCTTTGTCTTCTAACTCATTGTCCTGTGCTTCAGTCATTTACCTTTTCACGCTCAGATCATGTTTTCCCTCCTGGACTGCAAAACAACTTCTTCCCTCTTTAGCATGAAATCTACTGTTTGTCACAAAAGCATTGTGCTAATATTAATGAGACTATCCTTCAAGGGTGTTTTCCAATCCCTGCAGTCAATGTTTTTTCATTACCTAAGCAAGATTTATTAAAATAGCACTTCATTAATGAGTCTTAGGAAAGGAACACAGCATGCAAATGAGAAAGTGCTAAGCTGAAGATCACTCAGGTATTCTCTCAAATGTCTTCTGTGTGTTATTAGTCAAAACTCCTAAACCGCATTGGGCCAGACTGCATCCTTACCAATTTACCTACAAACTTCCTTAAAGAATAGCCCCATAAAAATCAATAATCCTGCTTATGGAGTAAGATGCTATTCAACGTAAAAGGAGCCAAATAGTATTGCAATTATTTCTATCAGAGCACTACTGCAATTCTGTCCCACCTATGGGATGTCAAATAAAGTTTAAGAAGAGACAAGTTTTCAAATAACTGAGACCTACGAATTTAATGATAGCTGCTCTGAAGCAATTTACTGAAAACTTGCTATTACTGATTCTAAAAATCAATCAAAATTCACACTGGTATTGAAAAATAGAACAATTTATCTCACTTTGCTTACGTGGGAGTGGGCAATTTCTCTTGCAATTGTCTTTTTAAAAAATGTATTCAATTAGCTACTTGGACCATTTGCTGTAAGCTGATACACAGGTTTTATATTCTACAAGAACAAACATCTATGAAAAGCTCAGATTTTCTCCCATTTCACTAAATACACAGAGATCATCTCTATTATGAGTTACACGAACAGCCACATATAAAAAGGAATGATGAACAGCTTGATACTTAAAACTTTAATCAAAAACCAGAAGCTGTAGATTTACACTGGTGTAAATGAACCTCATCAGTCATTCTCAGAATTGTTTAGATCACTTAGCTATAGAGTAAAATCATACTATTCTGCACGAATGAACAGCAGAATAATTGAGGTCTTTGTGGCTGTTTACACTGTATTTACAGTTGTTTCGCATGACTAGAGCAGTAGAAAACAACTGGTACATGCCAGTTAATCTGGCTCATTTATTTGTTTGTTTATTTTGACCATGTAATTTGTTTCACAACATTTCTGCTTTAACATCATACTATGCTAAATGTAATAGAACACTCCACTACGGCAGTAAAATCAACTGGAATATAAGCCCTCAGTACAACATAGAATCAGTTAGGTTGGAAAAGACCTTTAAGGTCATCGAGTTCACCATTAAAACCATGTCACTCAGTGCCACGTCTACACGTCTTTTAAATACCCCCAGGGATGGTGACTCCACCACATCACAAGGACAGCCACCTTTGCTAAACAGCAGGAAGAGAAAAGTACATTTTCTATGTGGTTAGTATAATGGGAGAAGATTAGTGAGGTGTTGCTGTAACAGGCTGACTAAACTCAGCAGCTCCTAGGTGTTTGTTTCCAACTTGAAAAGGTTTCACTTCAAGTCAAGTCTGTTTTCTCTCCATCATCCTGTTTTATTCCACTAGCAGTGGATTCCTCACTTAAAATAACAAACTGCTGAGAATCTCCAAGACATTCTGGTTTTCTTTTTTTATTATTATTATGGCTGTAGAGCTTTATATTTAAAGTCAGTTAAATGCTGCCTGCCTTCAGTTCACCAGCAGGATTTTCCTTGGAGACTACTATTAAACTCACTCAGTGAAGCAGATGGCTACAAGAACATACGGGAATAGGGCATTTGAGCACTACATGTCTCCTCTCTCTTTAAAGTCTGTTGGTGCAATCAGCAGTAGTTACTCATGTTTAAAACCTCCAAAATACCTACCTAGGCCAGATGCACAGCAGGCAGAGATGTGTGACGAGACATAGAGTGGTGATGTTCAGAACAACTACACCACAGTAATCAAGTGAAAATGTAACTCAACATTATTTTAACATGGAAACCCATGAACTGGGCTGACAGAAGCAAAAATCATTTACATGTCTGAGGGTATCACTGTTTCTCTGTTTACTACAGGCTACCATGCCAAAGATCTACTCATTGTAGTATCAGAGTAAAGAAGGACATGCACTGTGTTTCATGTAAATATGCAAAGGTTTGTTTTCTTATTCATATAAGAACAGTCGTAAGACTGTCAAAAGACTGGTCTGAATATTGTACTGTTATAGACTCAGTTTCCCTTTTTACAGGTGGCAAAAAAATTCCCTTCATGAGGGGCTAATGTTTGGGTATTAAGTGATCAAGCATGTTCAGAACAAATTACTGCCATCTCTTACTAAAAATTGAACAGATAACTGATCCTTTCCTTCCCCTGCCCAAACACACACTGTAGCTCTACAAAGAAATACACTGAAAGCAGAGGGAGGCTACAACTTTAATAAATCAAATGACATGCTACAATTACTCTGGTTGAAAGCTATTACATGCTTTACAAAAAAAAAAAACTTCTGGCTTTCTTAATTTCAATGATTTGGGAACTGTTTTGTTGAAATACCAATGCTCCATTTAACAATAAATTACTAACATATTTGGGAAACAGCTAGGCTCTGCGAGAGAGTTTTTAAGCAGGTTTTATTGTTGAATAATGGACAGTTCTGCTCAGAATTGATGCTATAATACAGTCCTGAGACTCTGCTATGGGCAAACGGAGCTGTAAAGACAAACATCGCACCAATGTGAAGTTCTAATGGCTTCAGAAGGAAAGAGTGCTCTCAGAAATGTGATTATGGAATCATGATTGCACGATGTGTAGCAGAATTGCATATTTATGCTTTAATAAAGTCATATGTTAATTAATCTTTCATTGCACAGGATTTTTCTCCTTTTTTCCTTTCACCTCGCTGTTTAAAGAGTCACGGGTTTATTGTTCATATAGTCTAAAAGGCTTTGCAGTCAAAGTTTTAGAATCATTTCCGAACAGTTACTACAGACATCTTCTGGTTTAAGTACAGCATAAAGCCAGGCAATTTCAGATGCTCTCTTATGGTAAACGATGGAAATAAAAATTATTTTTGAATACATGTTACTATATAAATGAAAATCCTGGGAAGTTTAAAGCACTCTTTGCTTCTTGGCTTAGTGACCTGTAGAAGCAGTGCTCTTTGGGACTAGCAGTCCATCAGACATGCAAAACCTGGGCAGCAGCTCTGCTATATCTGGAGATTTTCAATATCAGCCCTATAGCAAAGAAAAAGATATAATCACAGACTAGTTTGGGCTGGAAGGGACCTTCAAAGGTTATCTAGTAGAGCACTACCAACCAATTTAAAAGCCACAGTCCCACAGGGAGGTGATCAATCAGAATTTTGTGGGCTAGATTATCACAGCTGCAAAGACTTCTCAGAATATAATCATTTAAGTAAAACCAGCACACGTTGCCTGGTAACTAAACAAGAATTATGAAGAGATGAGTCGGAAATGCTGCACAATTAAACAAGTTGCCTTCTTCAAAGAAGAGACAGGTAAGTGGAAAAGCCCATTGTTAACAGTTGTTGATGACTATTGAGGAGAAATTGCTCAGCAATTTCAAGTCTGCAAATGAAAATAAAAAAAACAAACTCACCATTAAATAGATTAAAATAATGAAATATAAAAAATAATGGAAATAATGAAAAATAATGAAAATAAATAAATAAAAGTCACCATTACTGTCAGGTTCTCATTCTGGCCACCTTCCTGTAAGCTGCTGAAGACCAGCAACAAACTTACTGAAAAAGCATTTCAGCAAAGTTTCAAATCCGAACCCATGCCAAATATTGAAGTGGACATATTAAATAAACCTTTTCCCCTCTTCACTTTTAGTCCATAGGTTCTGGCAGACACTACAAATATATCCCTTTAATTGTACAGATCATGACATATTAGAATACTTTGGCTCCTCTCTCTCGTGGCCCCCAACTTCTCTTCTGCAGTTTCAGTGAGCTCTGTAGTCATGACAAGAAAGTTATTCTGAAAAATGCACTGGTTTTGGGGGTATTTTTGGTTGGGTTTTGTTTTTTTTTTTTTTTTTTTTTTTTTTTTTTTTTTTTTTTTTGGGTTTTTTTTTTTTGTTTTTTTTTTTTTTTTTTTTTTTTGCTGCTGCGGAAAATGCACATCCACAAGAAATATTTTTCTTTTAGATAATACCAGTCAGCTGGTGGCAAGGCATAAGAACATTAATAGGCAATTGGTATTTTAGACCATCTTGGGGCAGAAGCCACTGAACACTCTTAATATGATACTGCTAAGAAAGTTAAGTAAATATGCTATGCTACTGTGATCATCAAAAGTTTATGAACACAAAGGCTAGGTCAGGAGAGGGTTCTATGGGTCATCAGGTGTTGCAGTGTGAGACATGCTGAACTGTTGCTTGCAAAATTCCTTCTCTGAAATACATGCTTCAAGTGTGGCACTTCAGCATGGCTTGCAGTTATTTATATTTGTTCCTATTTTAATATAGTGCAGCTGATTTAATCAATTCATCCTCAATATTCTAAGGGAATTGAGTATTCTTATTCTGTACTCAAGAGAGAGAAAATCTCATCTTGAGC
Source organism: Loriculus beryllinus (assembly GCA_039877255.1). NCBI lineage: Eukaryota > Metazoa > Chordata > Aves > Psittaciformes > Psittacidae > Loriculus > Loriculus beryllinus. The sequence continues at coordinate 11,621 of JBCJKH010045722.1, read as the reverse complement.
TTAATTCAAGCTAGCAGCATGCAAATACAGCCACGCAGTGCATGTGTGTCTATGATGACTGCACATCTAGACTTCTTGTGCACTAATCCCAAAAGGTTACTTTGGTAGTGTTATTCTACACTTAGATTGCAGTGTAGAAATCTCTTTGCAAGATCATTCTTCCCTACGTCTGCAAAACCTGAAAAAAAAATTCATATTCCCTTATTATACATGAATATGCACCAGTAGCATTCTGTCAACCTGATGATGTTTTCCCACTAAAATCTGAATTTTCCTATGGCTTCTAAACAGATATTCTAAGGTGGGATTTCAAAAAGCATGTCATTAAGTGAATTTTGCACCAACCAAAGTCATTGGAAAAGCTCCATAAAGAGTAGAGTTTGGCAAAGATAGAAGATTTTCAGAACAACAACAAAAAAATCAATCCAAAGAATCACTAACCAAGAACTCCATCACCATTGTTATTGCAACAGGCGTTCACTAAGCGAGACAGGACCACTCTGTTTTTACTGGTGAAGAAATAATATTGAGAGGCTGAGGCTAATGTGAAAAAAACATTTGCTTTCTTTCATACCATTTAAATTGCAGTCCTGTTACCATAATGCATTGATGACATGCAGGAGTAATATCCATTGAAAACATGATTTTATTTCCAGGACTCTTAGTCCTCTGAGGATTTTCTGCCTTTCCATTTAAGATAGCTCAAGACCTTATATGAAGGCATGATTTTTGCAAATAGTGTTTGCTTTTTGTACATGCTTATACCAAAGGACTTTTTTTGCAACTTCACTTTCTGTCCCCTGTTTATGTGTGTTGCTTGGAGCACACAGGAGCCTTGCAATGGTTGTGCAATGGTCAGGCCTGACAAGCGTTTCACTGTTTTACTACCTTCATTGTATAAAAATTCTTCCTTGTATCAGATCTGAATTTTCCCTCCTTCAGTTTAAAACCATTACCCCTTGTCCTGTCACTACATGCCCTACTAAAAAGTCTGTCCCCGTCTTTCTTATAAGGCCCCTTTAAGTTTTGAAAGGTCTCAATAAGGTCTCCCGGGAGCCTTCTCTTCTCCAGGCTGAACAAGTCCAACTCTCTCAGCCTGTCTTCATAGGAGAGGTGCTCCAGCCCCCTGATCATCTTTGTGGCCTCTTCTGGACTCATTTAAACAGGTCCATGTCCTTCTTATGTTGGGAGTCCCAGAGCTGAATGGAGCACCACAGGTGGGGTCTCACGAGAGCAGAGTAGAGGGGCAGAATCACTTCCCTCGACCTGCTGGTCACGCTCCTTTTAATGCAGACCAGGACAGAATCATCGAATCATAGAATAGTTAGGGTTGGAAAGGACTTTAAGATCATCTAGTTCCAACCTCCCTGCCTTAAGCAGGGACACCTCACATTAAACCATGCCACCCAAGGCTTCGTCTGGGCTGCGAGCGCATATTGCCAGCTCATGTTCAGATTTTCATCCACCAGCATCCCCAAGTTCTCTGCAGGGCTGCTCTCAATCCCTTCACCCCCCAGTCTGCACTGATACTGGGAGTTGCCCTGAACAAGCTGTAGGACCTTGCACTTAGCCTTGTTGAACCTCATGATGTTGAAATAGGCCCTCCTCTCAAGCTTGTCCATTTCCCTCTGGATGACATCCTGTCCCTCAGGTGTGTCAAATTCACCACTCAGCTTGGTGTCAACTGCAAACATGCTGAGGATGCATTCAATCCCACCGTCTATGTCATCAATGAAGATACTAAACAGTAGTGATGCCAGTACAGACAACTGGGGGACACCACTTGTCACCACTCTTGGTACTTCTTGTCTGGGTACAAATTGCAACTGAGACAAGATGCTCTTGCAGAATCAAAGATGTCTCCAGCAGACTCAGATCTAACTGAACTTCAATGTTCAGACACAGGTCCTGACACTTCACTAGTACATGCATAATAGATCATTTTCAAGTTCATAATCTGCTCGACAGGTAACAAAATCCCTGCACATTGGTATTTATCTGTAGTGTAGCTAATGGTAAAAATCTTCATCTGCTGAGAAGTTAAGAAGCAAGAAAAAGCCCTGAACTGGTTACCAAGACACAGGTTAGCGTTTATGCAACTACAGCTTCTCCATAACACTGAGCTTTGATTCTCCAGAGTTTGAGAGATCATTTCTACTCTTTAATTAAGATTCCCAAGATAAAGTTGCCGAGCTCTTAATGTTAAACATCAGGTAAGGAGGGAAATTGCAAGCCCTAGGAGAAAAAGATGCTGCGAGGCAGAGTGGGTTTTTCTTTTCTTAAATAAGCATGATAAGAGTGTTTAGTAAAAGTAATAAATGTAAAGAAGGAAACAACAAACATAAAGAGGGAAACTACACAGGTCATATAGTAAGGCCATGACATTAATTTCTCAGCTATTCCTGGTAAGAAAGGGACCATTTGCTGTAGGTGTAGAGACTTAAAAGCTGCCCCCTCCTAACCTTGCAGGAAGCCATATGCAGCTTTTCACAGCCCATAATTTCACCGATTCCACAGGACGTAGGGGCTGCTGGCGCATGTGAGCGAGTCCCCGGAGCCCTGTTCCTGATGGGAAAAAGATTAGGGCGGCTTGCAAAGGGATGGAGCGACACGATAGGGAAGATAACTCAGTGAAGCGCTGCTCCGAAATGATTTCTTACTGAATTGCCGGCGCGTTGGCTTGACAGCCCCCCAGTTCACTGGGATTAACATCAAGGCTCCCGCGCGGGAGCGGTTCCAGACTGACCGGCGAGAGAGACAATAGACAAAGCTGAGCTCTTTCATCTCGGGGCTGCTGGAGCTGAGCCCTGACAGGTGATGGATGAGCAGAAACCGGCACGACTTCCCCGCGTCCTCCCCAACACTGCGCGGTTTATGGCCCGGCACACTGCGCCCATTATCCCACCCGAGCCCCCAGCCGGCCCTGACCCCCTCTCCACGGGGCCGCTGCGACCTCAGCCCGCTGTCCGTGACGGGGCTGGAGGTGCGCGCTGGCCTGCGCGGAGCCGCTGCGCGACGGCGGCCGCCGGTGTTGCAGCACCACCTACGGCCCAAGAGGGGGCACGTGCGTGTGGAGGGGACAGACGGACACCGACGGCGCGGCGCTGCGAACGGTCCGTGCTCATCACCCCCCCGCGCTTCGGTGCCATGCTCGGGCCTCTATCGCTTCAGGTGCTCTGTGCTTCATGATCGTCACTTCCACCCGACATGACCACGGAGTGGATCCCTTGGGGCTCCTGCAGGGAGACATTTAGACAGGAAGCAGAACGGGAGCAGCGGATTCCTCCTGGACCACTGAAATCAGACCTCTACATGTCTTGCCTTTGGAGGATTTTGGTTTGTGCCCATGATGCTTGTCCAAAACCACATGAACGATTCAACCTGGTTTCAGTCTAGCTGCTTCTACCTGGGGAAATGCTCATCACATACCTTTTTATGAGCTTGTTTAGCTCTCCAGTGATACAAACATTCAACTCTTATGATTCAACCGCTCCCCTCAATATCATCTAATTTCCAAGATGCTCTGAAATATCAAAACTCCTTTTGAATATGTGATTCAAACTCATATTTTCTAACACAGGGGAAAAACAAAAGCAGCTTTAATACTTCTGGTAGCACAACACTGGTGTTGCTTTGTAAGCTAAAAAAAAAAAAAAAGATCTCTTACCAGAAAGCAGGAAATTCCCTGCAGATTCACATGGATTTTTTTTTTCACTCTTTCTATTTTATTTCAGATGAAGAGATGAAAAGGATCATGAAAGATTAAATTCAAATATTATAAAAGAGATAACAGTGTAATTAATTGGGCTTTGGGGGATAAGGACTGAATGAAAATGGGTGATCTTTAAAAACAGATTAATTTAATGGAGGGTTATGTGTACAAAACTTAGAATGCTTATATTATCATTAAAACTGGTGTAGACATACCACATCAATGGCCTTTTTCAAGCATCAGCATAAGGGTGTGTTTTCCCTGCAAATGCAGTTATTTAGCATAGCTAATTTAGGGGAGGAGGGTATGCTTTCAGGATAAATCACAAAGAGGACTAAACTTGATGCGCACATATGGTGGAGTCATTGCACCTGTGGATGATGATGCAGAGACAAAAAGAAGCTTGGGGAAGGAACAAAAAACTGCCTGAGCTTGCTCCTGATAGACCTTGATTGATGTGTACTCCCTACCTCACTAGTCAATACACAAAAAACAATATCTCAGTAAAACACAACAAGACTGATTAATACAGAAGCGTCTGAGTTACAGTGTTACACAGCTGACAGGTTTATACATTCAGACTTCAGGTAAGCAACGAAGAATGCATGCCAATAAGCTGAATAATAAAATGAATGAGAAAGCATCAATATAAATGACAGGAAGATGGACAGGAAAAGCAACAAGACAGAAAGTTGAGGTGAACTGCTGCAGCTTTCAAAGGTACAATCGTAAGCTTGATTGTCAGCTTTTGGATTGTTAATGTTTCTTAAGAGTGCCAATTTCCTGACCTCACAAAACAACAGACTTGTTCTGACTAATTTCATGAAAAACTTCTATTGCTGACGAAAAGATTTTCTTTAGATTTTGTCAGCACATAAACAGGTCATTTGAAAAGCAGTGCAGTAAAGCCATTTTAGGCAGTGACGCTTCTATTTTAAATTATGAAAATTTGGATTTGATACAAAGTTAGAGACACCTTAAAAAAATTCAAGTCTGGTTGGCATTGCATACCAAATGTTACCCTTCTCATTGAATAATCTCGCTGCAAGCCATATGGATTTATCTAAAAAAAAAAAAAAAAAACACACCAAAAAAAAAAAACAAAAAAAAAAAAACAAA
>JBCJKH010045720.1:0-11765 GCA_039877255.1 Loriculus beryllinus | reverse complement strand
GGGAAGGGGGAAGGGAAGGGGGAAGGGAAGGGGGAAGGGAAGGGGGAAGGGAAGGGGGAAGGGAAGGGGGAAGGGAAAGGGGAAGGGAAAGGAAGGGAGGGTGGAAATGAGTGAGGGAAGCAACAGTGACCCTCAGGAGTGGGAGGCCAGGACCCATCACTGACCTGGATGGTTTTGGACTTGGCAACCAGGAATGCATTTATAGGGATGAGCAGCACCATGACCGCGAGGCCAGCCAGAACAGAGGCGCCCAGCTCTCCCCATAGAAAGACAATGGACAAGATGATTTGCAGGGGGGATGACCACAGCTGGTGAGCAAAGTTGGCCATGTCCATGAACCTCTGGGCATCAGCTGACATCAGATTCACAGTCTCTCCGACTGTAGACTCCTTGCGGGTGGCACTAGACATGGTGAGTGACTGGAAAGAGAAAGCACAGTCACTGCAAGCCAAGCTGGGAGCAGCGAGGATGCCAGCAGCATGGTGCAGAGCAGGGAATCAGGCCAGGCAGAAACTGCTCCTGGGTTTGGTCCTGGTGCCTCTGCTGACCATAGGTGCTGTCATCACTGCCTGCACACCAGGAACTACTGGATGCTGGGGACAAAGAAACATGTCCCCATGCAGCAATCCTAGCAGGAGCTGCCCTGAAGAGAAACCTCTCTCATCCCCTGGTAGTTCTCAAGCACAGGGCTGCAGCATGCATGTCTCAGAACTAGCACCAACACTGTCCACAGTGCTGGGTGGGTATCCCACAAGCCAAGCTCTCCTGTGCCTTCCTAGGAAGTAAAAGGCATACACCCCAGTTGCCCTTATATTGATAAGGCAGATGCCGGTATCCTCAGCACAGCTTAGAGGAAGCTGACGGGAGATGACAGGGCTATACCAACCTTCTTATAGACGGCAGCAATGAGACTGGCACGCACTTGTGTGCCAAGCTGGAAGCACAAGGTGAAGTACTGTTGCAGGCAGACGGACTGGATCAGCGCTGACAGGAAGAGCAGGATGGCATACATATAGCCTTGCCAGGCAAAGGACTCCTCATCCGACACAAAGGCAATCAGCAGCCTGGCGGGTAAAGAAGTCTATGAGGCCCCCACCCTATTAAGACAGACCCAAGCAGGATGCTCCAAACCAGCACAGGGAGAGGACCCTAATGAGAGCAGTGACAGAGACCCAGACCAGCTGGCTGTTCAGCAAGCTGGGGACTTCTGCTCTGCTGGGTGTCCCTGTTGTGCAGGGGCACTGCATTTCACATTCAGCAGTGGGTAACTAATGTCAGATCATCCATAGAGCCTGTGCAGCACTGCAGAACAAACCAGGCAGGTCCTGTGGGGTTGAGATGGGCTAATTCATGGAGGGCTGAAAGAAGAGACTGTCTCCAAGGAAGGAGCAGGACTGCATAACAAATGATGAAGGAAACAGGAAGCAAGATACAATCTGTAAGAGCTTGGAGCCAGCTCTGATCAGCTCTTCATTAAACTGTGTAGTTTAATGACATATTCTCACATCTTTGGTGAGGGCACAAAAGGTCTCCAGGGTGTGGGGCTGGGAGATGTACATGTATGGAGGTGGTGGAGTTGGACGCAGTGCACACAGGGAGGTGGTGGGGCTGGGTGCATAGCCAGACATGAACACAGGCAGAGGACAGAGAGCATGGACATGGACAGGGAGAAAGGACTCACTTGAGCAGCTGGGGGCTGACAAACACAATTACATCGTGCACCAGCTTGTAAACCACCGACAGCAGGAGGTTCTGCCAGAAGGTCTTGCACAGGGTTTTCACCAGCCAGCCCCTGGGGTAATCCTTGTGAGAGCCCGAGTCCCCTTTGACTCCTTTCTTCTTCTTTGGCTGCTTCTCCTCCTAGAGGGAAGCCCACACAGAAGTAAAGGAGCTGGTTGTGAGGGCTCCTTGCACCTGCAAGGATGCTTCCAGGGCAACACCACAGAGCCCAGCCCAGGTATCCTCAATGAAGCCTTAGCTTTACCTCCCATCACATTCCCTCTCACTGATCTCTGCTCATGCCGTACACCCCCAGTACTAACACCTCTCTTGTGTGGTAAAGACAATTGCAAAACCCAGATAGCCTGAGTCTCTCAGGTCAAAAATCAGGCACCCCAGGAAGAATCAGAGGCCAGGGGTGATCATAGAGTGATGTTGCTAGGAGGTATCTGAGGTAGAGAAAGACTGAGATAAGGGAGCTGCTTGTACTGCAGACTTGAGGGTGGTTCCTATCTGCCTGTAGGGCAGAAGGATGGAGACTTTCTTGTTCTCTCAAAACATGGGGATCTGCTGAAGACAGGGAAGACCCTGTGGTAGGTTCACCCATCCTTGCCCATGACCCTGCAGCAAAGGGGACTGCAGGGAGGTGAGGTGACCCTAGTCCCCGAGGCTGGACCTGGATCTCTCAGTCCCATGCAAGGACAAGAGTACGAAGGGATTTACCAGCACCAGGATGTCTTGGCTCTGGGCCTTGCTTATGTTGTTCACATGGTCCAAGTCACCTTCTCGTCGTCTTTTCTTGCGTTTCCGTTTCTCCAGCTCTGCTTGGGCTTTCCTCACCCCAGTCTTCATGTTCTTCTCGAAAACAGTGTAAAGAGACTGCATCTTGTCTTTAGCTTTCAATTCCCAGATATCCTCTATCTCCAAGGGCTTCCGATAGCCTTTTAAAACCATGCTGTGGAGCACAGAAATCTCCCTTCAGCAAGTTTCTGCACTACACCAGTTGGAGAATCCTTGCTGCAAATGCAGAGCCCTCACAACCCTGAGCTCAGGCTCTCCTGAATGCGGTGCCTCTCACTACTACCTCCAAGCATCCTGTGCTGATGGCCCCTCCAAAGAGGTCTGGGCCAGCCATAAAGCACCCCTGCCTTTCACCAGCTCAACCTCCCACATGGCCCTGCTTACCTGCTGTACCATTCAAAAGTGATGGAGCTCAGGAAGGAGGCTGTGACCTCTGGGTTCTAGGGTACAAACCAAGACAACATTGATGCTTAAGGATCAGTTGTGTGGACAAGGGTTGACTCAGCATCCCCAGCCATTAGGGAACCACAGAGGTTTCAAACTGTGCCAACTCCAACCCATCTTACAGCCAGAAGCAGCTCCCCTTGGACACACATGCAGATGCTCTGGGCTGCAAACTCCAGCTCTTGCTGTGCCCCTTGCAGAAGCCCTCAGGTCTTCCCTCCCAGAGGGGCCAGGAGGAGTCTGTAAGGAGCCCACCCTGCCCCATGTGACACCAGCCAGGATGTGGTACCCTGAGCCCCGAGCCCACTCCCACATGGACCTCGCACCTTCTTCTTGATTTCCTTCGTTTCTGGGGCAATGTCTGAAAAGCCTGAGACAAGGAAGAGCAGCAGCTGGAGCCCATAGGAGATGAAGAAAAGGACAAACCGTGGCACATCAGAGATTGGCGCCTGCAACAACAGAGAGCCCAGGGTGACTGCTGGGGCTTGTCTCAAGGCCATCTGGTGCTCAGAGACATGGTTCACCCCCAAGACAGTGAACATGGCTGAGGCCAACAGAGCTGTGCAAAACTCGCTCTGGGTCCTGGCTCAGCTTCCCTTCACCACCCCTCTCCCTGCTTTGCCCTGACCGCCTCCCTTAAGTCCGTAAGAGGAGAAATTGGTCCTAGAGAGCTTATGCCTCCCCAGAGAGACAGGATCGATTCAAACAGCAACTCTTTCTCAGGTCTTTTCTGGTTCCCCAAGGTCCCTAGAGCAGCTGGGACCTCAGCAACACCACTGAGCTTGTCAAGAGATGAAGTCTGAAGGGACTTTGTTTGGGGACAGAATGAGACCATGGGGAAGCAGAGAGCTTGCTGCCAAACCCAACCTGCAGGGCTCTCCGGAGGAGTGACTGGAACGGCAAGGTCCCACAGAGCAGGGACAGTGTCCAGAAGCAGAAGAGTATTCCTGAGTCTCTGCGCAAGCAGAAACGTCGCGCATCGTGAATCAGCAGAACCAGGACCTGAGGGAAGGAACGTCAGAGGTTACGGTAAGGCTGCAGGACTGGGTCTGGGCTCTAAACCTGCCTTTAGGGCATCCTGGGATGCCAGTGCTTGTGATCTGCTGGGATTCACTGCCTTGAAGACACTGAGCTCCCAGCGCCCGAGCTCACTGCCAATCCTACACAAGCTTTGGAGTTAATTGCATAGAGCAAAGGTTTATTTTAAGCAGACATAAGGTCAGGCTCCTCATGGGAAAAGCAAGGGCTGCAGGTACCTGACATCACAGCAGGGTACCTCCTTTTTAGTTGTTCTCACCCCAAATTTTCAGACATGCCCAGCTGTGAGGTGTCACACCCTGTCTCCTGCACATTGCCTTCAGACCTGGAACTAAAGCCAGACCAGGGTCCCAGTAATGCAGCCCCCTTGAGCAGTTCCCTTGCCTTACAATCTCAAATGAACTCTGCAAGTGAAAATAAATCACGTGACAAAACATGTAAGACAGCAAGCAGGGGTGCTTTTAAGTGTAGCTCGTGAATGTTTTGGCTTTAAGACTGTTAGAATATCCCATGTCTCACACAAGACATCTGCAACTTCCATGCACATATTCCATGGAGCTAATAGCTCCTATGTCCTCAGCTCTCTTCAATTCCTCGGTATCCTGTGGCACTTCCCAACCCTTTGCACAAAACTGAGCATCAAGCCATGGGAAGCTGTGAGACATCAGAGCAGCAAGCCATAGTGTGACACTCACGCTGTGCAGTCAGCCTTTTGAATCCTACACTGCTGCTGCCAAGGCTTCTGCCGGAAATCTCAGCTGCTCTCACAAGCACAGTATCCATGCCAGTTTTAAGGATAAAAGGAGGAGCACCGTACAAACAGACACCTGCCCTCAACCTATCGCCCTCATGCACCACCCACACCAGTTTGGGGCTAGTTCCTACCCACTTTCCAGGCTCACATCTACCTCGCGGACACGGCTTCCTGCTGATTTCCGTGCTTAGAGAAGTGTTCTGCTGCTTGGCCCTGTGATCTCACACCCTGACCCAGCACATTGACCAGCTGATCCCTTACCCAGGTGGCGATGTACAGGCTGGGGTTTGTGTACTGCACAGCTGGCAGAGGGTCCTGCCCTGCCCCCTCTACAATCGCCAGCACCAGCTCTGCCACTGCCGTCAGCATCAGCAAGGTCGTCAGCACCTGCAGGGAGAGGGGAGCAGCGATGAGGGATGACCCAGCCCACTGCGGGACCGGGAACCAATGGGACACACCACGGTTGGGCATAAAAGCACTGCCTTATACATCATTACACCCTTTCCAACCCCAACGTGGCCTGGGAGAGGTTTCTAGGGCCCTGTGGAGCTGGAGCACTGCCACAGGAGCACTAACACATTTTAGACTTGGATGGTAACAGCCCACAAGATGAGAGACCGCAGTACACACTTCTGTCCTCCCTCCGAGTGTATCCCAGCTCTGTTATCCCCTCTGTCCCAGATATGCCTTCATGTTTCTGTCCCATTTGGCGCCCTAGCACATTGCTCCTTCTCTCCTATGCTTCTCATCTCTCCATCCCACACCTGACTCCAGCCCAGAGGCTTTCCACTTACCACCCCTCCATCCCAAGCTGCTGCTGCCTGCCATCTGTGCCCCCTCCTTCCCACTCTACCTGTTTAATGATGTAGAGTTTGGTCACAGATGATTTCTTGTCTCTGGATTTACACATAGGCAGGACCTGCCATGGACCCAAAATCCACAAAAAGCCAAGGGGGATCCAAACCAGCACAGTCTGCTGGAAACACACTGGCAGGTCGGCATCTGAACGATCAAGGTAAGAGGCATTCTGGTGGCAGCAAAGACAGACAACCAAGTCATTTGGGATGGCTTGACCCTCGCAGCATAAGAGCCAGCATTTCTATAGCACTTGCCCACCCCACTCCACCCCATCACACCCCTCTCCTCAGCACCCACTTTCCTGGCAGGGCATTTCAGCAGTCAGCCAAGGTCCCAGGTGATGTCCCCCTCCTCATCTATCTGCCTGAACCTGGGAGAGCCTCCTTCACAACCACCACTTGCCAAGCCAAGCCAGCTGCAGCAGCGGGACCCAAACCATTCCCCAGAAGGTTGCCCTGTGTTCCCAGATGGGCTGCAGGGCTAAAATAGGATAGGGCTCATATAGGGAACTGTCATTTACATCGACACTGCACAGGCAGTGCACAGACAGCACTCAGTGCCATGGCAGTCCTGGATAAATAGCAAAATCTCTGCTGACAGTGCGCAGTTGGGTCCCACTGGATGAAGAAGCCTTGGGATCTACTGCTGTCCCTTCCATTGAGTGTCCTACACCAAGACCAGGCCATGAGGGTGATGCAGTCACTTACCCAAAAGAGAGAGCCACAGAACTTGTCCAGGGCTGCCGACATGGTTCAGGAGAGGAGACAGAGGCTCTTTCCCCTTGCTGTGCCTGGCTGTGAGAGTCCTGGGTGGATGCTTGGGACAAAAGTCCCTATACACGCTCAGGTGATACTGGGACAAAATCCCTGATGACACACAGTTAATTGTTAACTTTGTGATATTGCACAACACCACACACCAAGCAATGACCAAAGGGGCTTTGGAATCCACGTGTGCTCTGGGGAAGGGAACTAAGAAGAAAGAGATCAAAGGGGAGATGTACAGAACCCACTGTAACAGAGTCACTGCAGAACACTACAGCCATTGCTCAGAAACCACAGTCTTCATCAGTGCACACCAACAGGGATGAGCTCATATGGACCCACTGAAGACACTACTTCGGTTCAATAGACCTCTCCTGCAGGAGCAAGCCTGCTGAATGCTGCCAGAAAACCCAGCAAAAGTTCATCCTTCAGAAGCCAAAGATGACAGGACACTCTTTCTTATGTGCCACTCAGCACGGAGGCCCAGGACACCAGCAGTGCTCCAGGCCTAGGAACTTGCAACATCTGGTAGCTGAGCTGACTGCACGCTGTGGTGATCTTTGTGTCTCCAGGGTTTGGGTTTTTCTTAAAAGCTTCTTCTGGCCTGCAGAACCTGGAGACTTTCACAGCTCTTCCTTTTGCTTCTCTCTTGTCCACATCTCTGTGCTGTCTGGATGTTACAGCAGCTGCCTGACCACAAAACCCGAGAGACTGAATCTTCATTGTAAGGCAACCCCCAACATCTGAGATGGCCAGAGGACCACTCCTGAGGGGGGTGACTGATACTAAATCATCACCCTGCTACTCAGAAAAGTGGAAGTGTGGGGGCAGATACAGATGGTGCTACTCTAAGGCCAGAACTAAATTTTGCTTCATCATGCACGCTATTGAGGTAAAAGGGGACTGTAGGGTGACTGCAAGAATCCTGCTGTCTCATTGTTCATAGGTTTAGTAGGTAACTTAGAAGTCAAGGATGATACAATGAGTAATTGCTCAGGAACAACCCCCTTATCATTAATACCAGAGAAGAGTTCAACGTTCAGTTCACTTGTTAATTATTATTGGTTTCTCTGATTAAATCCACTTGTTTTCCTAAATAAAACGACCCCTAGTGCTGAGTCCTTTAGGCCAGAACCAATACACAGCTGACGAAAGCAGCAACAGATAAGCAGTGAATGAAGCAGTCTCTTCCTCAGCCCTTCTCCAGAGTGCTGATGGGATTCTTCTTTCTGCTGGCATAGGTGTCCTGTGGCCTTGCTCATACTCACCTGGAGCACTGCTGCCACTTGCTCATGACACCTTCCTATTTAATGTTCAGTCCCATCACTTGTCCTGTTTTCGGTATGCCACAGCCCATCCTCACCCTGTCTTCGGTCTCTCATGCACAGCAGAAGGGCTTTGCTCAGCACTGGATGCCAACCATCTTTTAACATTCACAGCAAGCACTTCCCCATCACTTCCTCTATCCTCATACCTGGGACATGCTCCTAAAACCTCACAAATCCACCTCGCTGTCCTCCAGCTCCTCCCATAAAACCTCCTTCACTACAGTACCCAAGAAATATTAACTGGGACCAAGCTAATCAAAGTGGAAAGAGCTCTTTAGCCAACAATACCACACCATTTCCCTGTGCTCTCCTGCCTTTACCCATCTGCTGTCTACCATCTTATAAATTAGGTTTTCAAAATCAGGCATTGATTCAGAACTGTCACACAGGATCTGGTCCAGGACAAAAGCTTCTGAAAGGCAACTGACAAGTTAGTCCAGCCCTCACTGCTTAGTGCTGTCTCTGAAGGCTGTTTCTCTGCTTGGTTCTGCTGTAACCCCATGTCTAACCCCATGCCTTTTTTGTTCCCCTTTTTCTATAAATGTAGACAAAAAGAAAGAAAAAACCCTGTTTGTACTGCTGGGGGGCTGTGTCAGCACAATACTCACGTTAATTCAGCTCCTGGTATCTTAATCATCACCGTGACTCATGAAATCTTACAACATAAGCCATGAACTCTTAAATCACATATTCTGAACTACTCTTCACCACAATCACACAAATTTAATCATTTCTTCTTCTGACTCTGGATCCTTCCTATTGCCTGCACATCTATCAGTGCCGAAGCAGGCTCTGACATCAGCACTGAGCCAATGTACACTCCCTCCCCAGCTCCTGTGTTGAGAACTACTACACACATTCCCGAGATGTCTTGGAGCGACACCAATACCTCTGATGGATCCATGTGAAATGGCGAAGGCTCCCCGAGCTGCAGATACACCTTGCTTATAAGTATTCAATGACCCGATTCTGTTTAAGGTGACAAAAGGTGCTGCCACCTTGTCAAATATTACATTTTCCTGTACATCCTCACAGGCTGTATGCTATTGCCAAGATGGGCAGACATCTGAAACTTGGTTTTTGCATCCTAAGAAGGTCTATCTCCGCTCTCAGGGGGATTCTCTTCAGCTTTTGCATCATTTGTAAAAGAGCAGGCAGCAATAAAAGTGCTCTCCCTCTGGCTCTCAACTCTTTTAATAGATAAGTCTGAAGCTGCTCAGATCTTTTGGTGGGTATTCTGAAGGGTAACTAAGGCTTCCATGTAGGCAGCAATAACCCAACAGCCACATTCCCCTGAGCACAATGTGGAGAACAAGCAGTTACTGCTTCATGTTGGGAAAATGACCTGGAAACTCCCTTAGTAAAAGCACCTTGTCTTCCCAGGGTATTCCTTCATACACCCACCCTACCTCAAGCACTCACAACTGAAGCCCTTCACTGTATCAGTCAGAAATGTAGAAGTTCCTTCCCATTAGAATTTAACATGTTCATCACCTTTACGTATCAATGTGCTTTTCTCTAGCAGCTGCTGTGTTGCTAACCCCCAGCTGTCTTACTGGCTTGACCAGAGCAGGGTTCTTCTTCCAGTTGTAGACATTTTCCTTCTTGGCATTCTGGCTGTGATTGTATTCTCCTCTGGCGCAGCAGAGGCCTGATTAATTCAGGCTATGTAACACGGACCACAGTCACACATGTAAAACATAAATAAATCAAAAAGCACAGAAAGAGGGGGGCAGCTGCAGTGTTTATTTGACAATCACATGCAGTGCTACACAATTCAGTCCCCCTACTTGTTCAACTTCCTTCCTCCCAGATAAAGCCCAACACCTTGTTGCTGCAACATCTGGGAATGAGTCCGTTTATTTAAAATGGCCAACATAAGTTTCCAGGCCAGGGACTAGTCATTCAGGAGAAGCCAAGGGAGGAGATGTCAGGCTCCATCACCTACTTCGCGTCCTCTGCAGCTTGAGGACATAAGCAGTACCCATCTGTCCATGTGGCAGGGAAGACCCTGGAGTCCCAGCGCTCCTGTCCCAGCACAGTACCTTCCACTACAGAATGTTCTTGGCAATTGCGTTCAGGGTCCTCACTTTGGCAACATCAGCCACCTTTATGGAGTATTCAGGGGCAGAGAAGGACGCTCCCATGGCAACATTCGGATTCCTGTCAAGAAAACCACTGGTTACTATCTGTAGGTTGTACAGACAAGTAAGACACTAAGAAAACCCCACAGTCTCCCCTAGTCTCAGCAGTGACCAGAGAAGCTGCTGGTACCACCTAAACCAAAGATGAGACAGTAACAGAAAAAAGACTAATCCACAGGCAAGAAACAACAGCATTAACAGAAACCCAGTGCAGACCTGTGGTCAAATGTAAGCCATTCTTCACTGGCCTTCCAGATCCTACATGCTTGTGTTAAAGGCTTAAGTTAACTACACCAGAACCTGCCATACAAGCGCACTCACGCATCCTAGGGTAGCAGTAGCAGAAGAAATGCCCTAAGCGACCAGGTCTGCATAGAGCTCATGTCCGGATAAGGTGTACCACTGGATTCACACACTGCAGGATACCGAGCCATACATCACGATCCCAACCACAAGAGCGCAATTAGCTCCCAGGAAACTGGCTGAAATTTATTCCTGTTCTACAAACTCACATTCCCATTAATCCAGTTTTTCCCCTATACAGGTTTTGCTTACAAACAGAACTAAATAATCAGTTACCTGAACTTCATCCCCGAGTCCCGGGCTGAGCGAGCTGAGCAGTGAAATTCAGAAGCAGTGGAGCCTTCCAGAATCCTCTGCAGGTTGCGCTCTGTGATGCCACCCCCTGGTGGGAAGAATCGCGATGTCACACACAGCACAGATGGCACTGCCCCACACCTAACATCACCCTGGGACCTACCCTTTAAGGGACAAAACCCACCTACGCTGAAGGGAAAAGACAGCCTTTGGGGCAGTGGAGACCCAGGCAGTGAAAAGTGATGGGAGAAGCCTTGGTTCATGTTCTGCCACAGATCTAGATCTGTTCCCAAATCCTCCGGAGCAGCAGCTGCAGGGCTCTGCCATGCCCAGCTGGCTGCGTGGCCTTCACTCACACAGCACATCCCAGGGCAAAAAACTAGGAAGCAGGGGCTTAAGGTCTATGGGACCTGTTACAGATGGCAGTAAAATAAAAGCATTACCTGGCACCACAACAATTCTTCCCTTTGCCTGGAAAAAGAATAACATGTTAGCAATACTGCTCAGCACCACATCCACATGTGCATCTGTGGGGCAGCAAAGAAACCTTACATGCAGCATCTTCCACAAGCTCATGGATGCTACCACAGCTCACAACTAATGTACTCTCACCCATCTATCTTTTACTATTAATGTTTTACGAGGCATAGTGAAAAATAATACACTAAGACAACTTGTCACCATTTCCTCCTACCTCTGTACCTCACCAGGCTATTTCTCAGGCACATCCGTATCATTTTCCTAACAGAAACTGTGAGATCCCCAGCAGAGACCTCACTTTGCTGCTTGCACAGGCTAATCCCAGCAGCTGCTGAAGCCAACTCCTACCACCCTCCTCCCAGTCTGTGAGCAAGAACAACCCAACCAGTCTTTGCTGTGAAGACTTTGGGGTCCAGCCCATGTGGACTTGGGAAAACTGATTTAGGCCAAGACAGAAGTTCCTCCTTGACAGAAGTTCCCTTGCAAAAAATGAGAGCTACCATAAAGGAGCTGACTCCAAGAAATACCCAGGAAGCAGACACAGTAATCCAGAGGAGCACAGGGAACACTTACCTGTTCTGCAAGCCTCTTGATTAAGGACAATCCTTCCAGTGCTGAGCTGTCGCAGCCACTTGTCAGCACCCGCTCAAACCCCAGAGAAATGAGGGTCTCCAGTGCCACCAGGGGGTCGTGCACCATGTCGAAGGCTGAAGGACCAACACAACAGCTCAGAAATCACTTAGCTCCTCATTCTCTTGGCCAGTTCAGAAGACAACAATATGAAGGGTCCTTCTCACAGTGACTGCCCTGCTGGGAGCCACAGCTCCTAACTATAACG
>JBCJKH010045719.1:30006-47459 GCA_039877255.1 Loriculus beryllinus | reverse complement strand
AGACTACACAGGATGTATTTGTAAGAGAAAACAGATTTGCCTTTTAGAGCGCTGTATCTAAGTCTTTCTCACCCATCACCTTCATTCTCACTGCTAGACAAAACCACCACACGCTACAAGCTTAAGGGACATACATACAGATGTTAAATCTGCAAGGTTCAGCTTCTTTCAAGCTCTTTGTGAAGACTACACAGGATGTATTTGTAAGAGAAAACAGATTTGCCTTTTAGAGCGCTGTATCTAAGTCTTTCTCACCCATCCCCCTTCTGTTGACCGAGTCCCAGGGTTCCTGGCTTCACACTCAATTTGCTGAACTAAAATCCATACTAGCAAAGAGCATGACAAGGTATCTCAGTGAGAGCTAACTGTGCTTCTCAGGTTTTACATGCGCGAGAAAGAAGATGCTGTTTCCACGTCGGGAATCTGACATCTTACTGTATTTAATGAAGGACGTACAACAGGGTGAAACACAAATCTGTACGCGAATCTGAAGCTTGAAAGAATGGCAGCAGCTTTCCCTACCTACTGCAAGGCAGTGCATCCCTAAATCCTAATGCAGGCTAGAAAGAATGGGATGAGACAAAAGAGACTGTCTAATTATGCCTGCTTCAAGTGAATTTTATTAGTCCCTCAGCTCTGCTAATGGTGAGGATAGCATACCTGTATATAGGCAAATGGATCTTGCTTAAGAATTATCCATGCAGGAATAATCCCCTGCCTATTACCAATCTTTGATTTTCATGTTATCTTTTAAAGACTGAGTTGAAGGTAGATGCCTGCCAACTCCACTTGTGCTCTCCAGGAATAAGCGTTTATCAAAGGGGGGTTCCCCATTTGCTGAGTTGGAATTAGTTATACCAACAGGGTACCAAATGGGTTGCAGCCTGTCACTGTTATTAAAGAGAAACTTGAAATAGAAACACTAAGCAGCAGCAACCGACCACCAGAGCCTGTTAGAGAGCAAGTGTGTTGCAGGACAAGCCGAAACATACAGGCACAGAGGCCTGAAAGGGGCCCTCCAAAGCAGAGTCCTGTCCCCCACAATGGCTGCACTGCACCACCTCGCCTGTAAATGGATCACACACCACCTTAAAATAGGTTTGAGTTTCAGTAAAACCCTTATTACTGGAGAATTGTTCCAAAATGATGGTCATGGAAACATCAGCATGAAAACAGACTGTTGTCTTTAAAGTTATTTGCTGCCAGTTACATCCATTTGTTTGTATGCTAACATGATCCTCCAGCTGAAAAGGGGTTCCATTCCACCTCTGCCCCTTTTCTCTCTTTCCCCCAGTGTACATCTTACATCATTTTCAATCCCTTCTTAAGAACAGTAAAATGTTTTCTGTCTTGCATAACCCCCATGAGACTTGCCAGACTAAAGATACTGCATGTTGATTCTTATGAGGTTTCTCTGAATTCCGCTTTATACTCTCTTCAGGTAGAATCCACACTACTTTCATCACCATCATCTTATTAAAAACCAAGAAAAGGCATGAATTTGGGTTTAGGCATCTTGAGATTACAATTAGTCATCTTATTATCACCTACTCCCCTCATCCAGTCCTTTAAGTTATGCAGCTGGATATGGTTTTTATTAATCCTTCGATATAATTTAAACTGACCCAAGAAACCATTCAGGCTTAGTTTAACTGATAAGATCACACCCACAATGTTCTCATGACATACCATTTCTGAGTTCCAAGAAAACTTGCAGTTCTATTGGTCATATGCAGAAAATGTTAACAAGGCTGCTCAGAAACCTGCACTTGCATACACACATGCATGTCCTCATCTCCACTTTAACCACAGTTACTGAACGAACAGAAGTTCTTTTTTGAGTAGCCAGAAGCCTGAAAGGCAAGCCTATTGCGCAGAATAGAAACTACACTGTAAAGTCATACAAAACATGCAATCCTGCTGGTTTTATAATATAACTGCAGGTAATTAAAAGTGAGATAAAGGCAGAAAAGCAGAAGATGAACTGTAATCTGGGAGAACAAGCCCACCAGCACAACAGCAGCCACTCACACTCCCAGAGCTTAGACTGTAAAACCAAGGCTGACAACATGATTCGCAAAGTGCTGAAATCACCCAGCAGCACCAGTCATAATCTGAGATGCACATTTCCTTCAGCCAAGCACTTTGCCACTATTACTGGCGATAAAGCTGGCATATGAATTAAAGGTTTGAGAAAAGATGGTGACAGTACAGAAATTAATCACACATTAATTTAAAACTTCCAACTGTCTCGGCATTGTGAAGCCATCACACTGCCATATCACGGAGAGAAGTGACACACCAGTCCACCACCAAAAGGAAATACAGCCTCCTATTCCAGGTGACTGCGTCTTAAAAGCTATTAAGTGTTTTCATTTAGTTGCATCAAATCACATTTCAGAGGCCAATGTTCTAAATTCCAGGTAGTAGAAAGCCCCATTCAAAGTATTATAAATTCAGCAGTGGCACTGCAGCAGACAGGGATTTATCTTTCAGACTGCTGCGATCGTTATTAATATCACCAGCCACTTTTGTTTTGCTAATTTGGTGCTTCACCTGTGAGTAAGTGAACTTTGTGAGATAAATTACATACAACAAAATAAGTGTTGTTCTTACTGTATTAACAGGCATCCATGTATATAATTCATCCACAGCAGTTTCTGAGTATATCCACACTGCACATATTGCCATTAGGCACTGATGGGCTGGCCTGCAACCAAGTACACATTTCATAAACTCCTTTCTGGATGGCAGTGCAGCTGAACTGGTTAGGAAAGCCACGGCAGTTTTCTTAACACAGACTTAGGAACTCAGGAAAAACTCCAGAGATGCCTTTCCAATTCTTATCTCCCGGGATGTGGGGATACGGGGTCCTTTTTTCTTTCTCAGAATAAGGATTCTTGAACAGATCAGTCGCAACGCTGATTGCTAAAATTAAACCAGCTTAAATTGAATGCAGGACTGTTACACGTTGTCAAATGTGCTACAGAAAGGAAGGAGGACAGAAACAACTTCATTGCTGCCCAAGTGCGAAATCTGAAGTTGCACAGGAAAGAGAAGCCTGAATTTAGGAGTTGTTAGGCAGAATTAAAGAGAAATACATAGCCTTTTTAGACCCCTTCTTTCTTCCAATTCTTTGTGTTTTCTTAAGGAAACAGACCTCAGCTGCATGGAACATCTGCTCTGCAATTCCTTTTTCAGAATTCTGAAGTTTCCTTAAAATCCAGGTTTGTTGCCATCTTGGCATGATTTACGGAGACTGATTGTATCAAAGTGACTCAGAAGAACTGTAATTTTTTTATCATTGAGAAGCCCATTCCATTTACAAAAGAAACAAGGAAAACACTTCACTATTTAAAGAGCCATTTTCTGAAGGAAGCTGTAGCAAAGCAGTAGTCATGTTACCCACTTCCCAGGACTTGCTCTTACTATCCTTCTGTTAGCTTTCAATATAAAATCAGAGAAAATTATACTATTAACTTCTTAGCCAGTATATTCTCAGTAAATATTCAATGCTTGCAGTTGGATTTCCAAGTTCTTTAACTTCAAGGATTTAAGAGGAGACAAGTGGTTTTGTTTCTATGGTCTTTATTACTTATTGGTGATAAACAGCCAAGACCATGCAGCTGAGATAACTGCACTCTCAAAAGGCAAGATATCCACTGCTAGAAAGGCAGCTCAGCTCTTCCCACCTGCCACTTAGTGTACAGAACACGCTCTGCTTGCCAAATGTGACACACCAAACCCTAATTTCCAGTGCTACATGCCAAGCTCAAAACCAAAGCAGATAGTGCAGCAAACTTGACTGTATCTTCTCTAACCTAAACAAGTGACAGCTTGCTAAAATATTCTTGTCCTAGCTCCTTGAGGGAAGTGAATGCTTTCAAATGTCTCTTGACTAGTACACCTGCAAAGGATAGAAAAATATGTGATACAAATAAAAGCTGGAGCAGACATAACTGTCTTCATGAAGCCTGGCATCACTTTTGCACAACACAGGTAAGGAAGGGTGGAAAAAGGCAACAATTTTCTTCAACTGTTTGCGGAAAAGACTCCATTGAGTCACAAGAGTGTATTCAGGAAGGGACCTTA
This sequence comes from Loriculus beryllinus, assembly GCA_039877255.1. Classification (NCBI taxonomy): domain Eukaryota; kingdom Metazoa; phylum Chordata; class Aves; order Psittaciformes; family Psittacidae; genus Loriculus; species Loriculus beryllinus. The sequence goes on along the minus strand of JBCJKH010045719.1, from coordinate 43,367 downwards.
CAAGGTCTCCAGTCCAACCTCCTGCTGGAAGCAGGACCATCATTTGTGTGGTGGTGTTTCCTAGCTGAGTCTTGGGAAGCGTTGAGGATGAAGAATCAACCACCTTGCTGAGCAGCTTGCTCCAGTGCTGCTCTACCCTCCAAACAAAAAACTATTCCTGACACCATCTGACCCTCTATTTCAGCTATTAATAATGAACTTCAACACAGTTTCCTCTATCTCTGCATCTCATCTCTGCTAAACTTATCTATTATGACAGCTATTGAGCAACTGGATGACTAAAGATGGCAGATACTATGACTGTATGCATGCATCGGAGCCCATGTTTAAATAAACAAAACCACTATTTTCAAACACAGCTAATCACCACATCAATAGACTTATTAATGGGATTCCAGGACATGGCTGAATGCATGTTGCAGCAGCAGGAACTGGCTTCAACAAAAACAGAGCTCCATTCCAACCGTATGTCTCAAAGATAAAAGAAAAATTGGAGTGCAATCAAATGCAGTGGATTAAGTAACAAAAGAAATTAAACGGACAATGAATGTGTGAGACACACACCCTGCCACAGCCTTGAGCGTGTCAAGAGTTTATGAATCATGGAATAATTTAGGTTGAAAGGGACTTCTGGAGGTCATCCTTTCCAAACAACCACTTAAAGCAGGGCCAACTTGAAGGGTGGCTCCAACTCTGAAGCTGGATGAGGTTGCCTGGGCCTCTGTCCAGTCAATCATTGAGTATGTTCAAGGATGGACATTCCCAAACCTCACTGGGGCTCTGGTACAATGTTTGACCATCTTCATGGTAGGGAAATTTAAAAAATAATTTATTTTATCACTATTTCCCATGTTGCAGCTTACGTTTATTGGCTCCCCATCCTATCACCACAAACCTGCCAGAAGACCCCCTCAACTCCTGTTCTACACCCTCCCACTAGGCAGAAGAAAACAGCCATAAGAAAACAGCCTCCCTTTAAGCCATCTCATACTAAGGCAGAACAAACCCAGCTTTCCCCACCTCTCCTGGTACACTGGTGCTTCACAGCCCCCTTCCCCAACTCAGTACCCATCATGTATTTCATCCCCATACACCAGTCAGTGATGCTGCACTCCTTTCCTCCTATCTTTCAGTTTGTGGTTCTGTGTTCATAAGCATCTATAAGCTACCTGCTGTAAGCAGAAAGTATAACTATTGCTAATGAAAGATGACTTCTCACAATACCTCCAAGACCAGGTGAACCGTGCAGGGTATCAACCTGCACATTTATCTCCCCTACACAGAGGTATTACTTGATGAGCAGCCACAGCCCTTCCAAATTAACTTCACTTACAATTATTTCATATGTTTCCACATCTTGCAAAACACAAGCACAGGGAATTGCAAGCCCCTGAACACTGTTACTCCCGGGTACCTGGTGCTTCTCATATTCCTCACACCCCTGGTTAGACAGACCATCATCAATTAGTTTACTAAACCACCTTTCCACCATTTACCCCCTCTATTGGTTGTGAGACAAAGAGGACTTCTGCTGTGCTTATTGACATTTATGAAGTACACCACAAAATGGGGGGTAATCATTTTCTGAATCATCGTATGCTGGCACTCTAAATGAAAAGCAGCTCAATGGAGCTCCCACTACACACACTACTAATATTAAAACACTTTCAAAGACACTTCCCACTTCCGTTTCAACACATCACCTCCATTTACATTCAGTTACTATGTTAGTCTCTGTACCAAATGAATCCCAGTTACAACTTCCCACTAAGTAATGAAGTAACAGTGTTTTATAGCTACAAACAAAAGATTTTGCTTTTTTTTCAGATATTCTAAACCAGCCCTCTGTCACTGCAAAAAGAGAGCTTGACATCTGAGATATAAAATGCTCAAAAGAAGGCTGTATCAGCTAATCAAAAGAGAGCGATGACTGCAACAAGCTTTATCAGTTCTGACATTGCAAAATGAGAGCAGGAGACCACTATCCCGGACTGGCAATTCCATTAACTCTTTGCACTACTACGTTTCTATTTACTTTTGGCTGTTCACAGACTATCAATAGCCATGTGGTGAATAACAAAGAGAGCAGCAGCAGCAGCATGTAGAGGCCACTGTTGTCAAGCACTGGTTTTCAGGAAACTGCCTTTTGCAGCTCCCCTGTCCACAAAACGTGACTGAGGAAGCAAGAAAAGAGCAGGTTCTGCTGCCAGCAGCAATCACAGAAGACAGCCTTTTTCTCTAACCCCTGAATTACTTTAACTTTCTCCATGAGAAACTAAACTATTTAGACTCTGGCATCATCACAAGAATGTAATGCCATGGGAAATATATATTGTATATGTATTTAATATAAACAGGTCTTTCTTCTTGATTCCTCAAGTGCTCTTTTACTTTCCACTGTATCCAGCTCTCACAGCCACTCCTAAATTCCCACTTACAAGCAGGTTTCAAGAGCTAATTCATGGACACTGCAGAGTCAAGGTTCAAAACTGCATTTGTTACTATCGCATCTCTTGGTATCAATGAAGCAGGTGAGCAATGACAAGCAGTTACTGGTGTCTCATTCTTTACACACAAGGGATGTGATGCTCCTGCCAGTTTGCCAAGTAGTAGTGTTGCTGGCCTCCTAACTTCAGTACAGGGCAGATTTGAGAGAAACATCTGGAGGATTCACTAAGGTGGGCGTTGAAACAGCATGAACAAAACCAAAACCAATCCATTTTTTTCTCCCTTCAGAGAAACTGCATTTAATGGTCAGGGATCTAAACTTCTCCCTGCAGAAGCTGAACTAGTACTACTTTTTAACTTGATAAAGCCACTTCGGTTATACTTTGTACAGCGTAAGGGGAAAGCTTAGCACTTTCTGTAACATGGAGTACCAGCAACAATGAAACCTTTATGAGGATTTGTGCAACAAGTCAGCAGATAATGATTAGATTGACAATGACTCAAGTCTCAGCACTGAGAAGAGAAACTGTCAGTGTGTAACCATCAACTGTGCTCACAACTCTGACTGTCTCTCAATAGTTCTGAGGTGTCCAAACGGGAACAAGAGGCAGAGTTAATGAAATCTATCATTTGCCAGAAGGGTCCTCCTTGATTAGCCATCCATCAGGGTGTATGCATATTGGTACTTGCTGTCCTCTCACAATGGCTAACTATTTGTTTCTTGAAAGACAGAAGAGGCTTTGCAAAGACAGCAGAATTGCCTGTCTGCAATCTCTAGGTAATAACCTACATGCTGGAGAAAGGCATATGTAACCATGCTTGCCTGGATCCCCAAGACAACCTACTTTTTGTGGTGCAAGTGAAGGGGTTATTAAATCTTTTAGGTGGAAAGAAATGTTACCGAGAGTAGTAAGGCATCTAAGGTTTAGCCTCTTTGAAGCTGAGCCTGGGAGCTCAGACTGAGAACCAGCTGGCTGGAGAGGGAGCTGACAAATGTGTTTAGGCTGGGCAAATCCTTTCATTCCCTTGCTTAAACACCTAGGACATGGCACAAAAAGGGCCTCTCACCTGCTGCATCTTCCTGGAGGACGAATGAACAACTGTCAAGAAATACACCCTCTCAAATGAAAAACCGTAATGGTAGAAGAAGCATACTAGCTTCACAGGAAAGCAGGGAAATGAAGGAGCATGTTCCTAGCAATACTCCTTCAGCCACAGCAATTCAACCCCTGTACTGAGGAAGCTTTTACCCTGACAAGTCATTCCATCTAGTTTTAAGGTCAGCCACTATAGAGAGAAAGCCTACCCACAGTATCCAGCTAAATACTGGAACTACCATCCATTAGCTGAAAAACACAGAGCAGTAAGGCAGCAGGCTCTGCAGGTAGGAAGGATGGGAAGACGACAGGCTGGCCTCACTGCCCCTTCTGCATCTCTGGGGAGGAAGAAGCAGACGATAAACTAGGGGACAGAACAACCCAAAACAGGAAACACTGTCATGGCCTACTACTTGTGTATATATATATATATATGTATAGAAATGAACAACACCTCAAGGTGCAACAACTGAGGTGCATTAGTTGTATAATCCTCTGAATTATTCCCTATCAAGTCAGTGGTTATCTTCCCTGCATTTTCCCTGTGTTTCTAATGGAATTCAATGCCCCCAAGAGTAAACCGCATCGTGTTCGACTGCAAGTATATACACTGTTTTCATGAATATTGCTAGGAACTGCCACAACCACTGCTTAGTGTTGGAAACCTTGGCTAGAGAGAAAGGAAAACCTTGTGAGAAAGCAAGTGAACAGAACAAAAACCACCCAACAATTTCTCCACCTATGTGGGAGACAGCTCTTGTGAACTGTGGGTGAAATTACTGGAGGGAAGACTTCCAACAAGAGTCTAAGCAGTTAGGAAAGGCTGGATGAGAATGGAAGAAAATGAGGTGACAAGAGTGATGAGATGAAGTGTATCTTGTTTAAGATGGAAAGAGGAGCAGTGGCAGCAGGGAGGGGGAGAACATGAGAACAGCCTTCAAGGATCTGGAAGGAAACTGTAATTCATAGTCAGAAAACTCTGAAAGGGAGTTTAAGGATAGGTTGTTTGGGGTAAACTCCTGTACCACACTCTCATGGTATAAATGTATTGACAGTTAAACACTGGAACAGCTTGCTGAGGAAATGGAGGGCTCTTCTTCACCAGAAGTTTTTAAGAACATGCTAGACAAACATCTGTTGTGAACAGCTTAGAGAAATCCTGTCTGAGCAGAGAAAGGAGGGATGAAATTCCCTTCCACCATTATTTGCTACAAGAACTCTTCTGTCCTTTTCCAAAGTTCAAGAACCCTAGTTTTATTTCAGATTTTGCAGAAAAGCTCATTCATGGCCACAGCTGTAACCTCTGTGCTGCAACATGCCTGCAGGAGGACAGCTAAAGATGAGCCAACAGCTCCTGCAGCTACAGTGCTGCATGTACTCCAGCATCCCTTTGCTCCATGTGGATGAAAGTATTTGGCACCGACGAATGCTGCCCTAATGCTGTCAGATATGCTTTTAACACAGACATATTTTACCTGTTTCAGAAAACAACAAAGCTCCAGCCTGGAGCCAGGTGAGCCTGCAGAGCCCTCTGAGCTGCCTGAGGAGAGCCCTGTGCTGGTAAATGCCCCTTGATAAGGGCAGTCCTGCAGTGAGCACATAGCACGTCTGCAGGCAGTCTCCCTCCCACTATATGCTTAACCAGGCTGCAGCCAAAACTACATCAGCTTTATCCTAGATTATAGGAATAGTTTACAAATTCATAGCACTGTATCAGACTACTAAATCTATAAACTATGCAGGTAAAACTCCTGAGCAGCATAAGACATTATGGGGTGGGAGGGAGAAAATTTCTAATGGAAGGAATGACATTAAGTCTTCAATGCATTTTAAAAATAAGCATGTAAAGCAGTAACATTTTGGACCACTCATTTACTGATTATCTTAATTCTGAAGTATTTATCATTTTAACTTAAAACCAGGTATAACTTAACCCTTTCAGGTCTAGTAATAGATTTTTCCACAAGCTTACCACCATTTGTTCAACAGAGGAGCTACTGAAAAGTAAAAAGCTTCTGCTTTCAAGACATTTAGAATCATATTCTGGAACAAAGTTTAGGTATATGCTACATGTCTGAAAAACATTCATAGCACTGCAGGTCTCAAAGGTTTGGGGGTTTTTTTGTCGTTAGGTTGATGTGTTGGTTAAGTCATGCCTGGGCTATTCTTCAAACCAATCATGGAAAGCTTTGTGAATGAAATAAATTTCTGAACAGCAGCTTTCTTGACCGATCTCTTTTAAACCAGATGGCAGCAAACCCCTAAAAACCTCAGCTCTCCTAGTGACTCCTGTTTGAAACCCACCAGCATTATGTCTGACCCAATCAAGGTGGTGTGCTACACAGCACAGTGATGTTCACTAGCACTGTGGCTCTGCATCTGCTTGCACAGGCCTGGAAAGCTGCTGCAGAGAAAAGGGAAAACATCTGAACAGGTCATCCTATCCATAATGGCATGGACACTGGAGAGAGGCTTTTTAGGAGGGCCTGTTGTGACAGAACAAGGGATGATGGGTTTTTAAACTAAAAGAGGGAGATCAAAGCTGAACGTGAGGAAAAAATTCTTTACAATGAGGGTGGTAAAACACGGGTACAGGCTGCCCAGAGAGGTGGTGGATGCGCCATTCAAGGCCAGGCTGGATGTGGCTCTGGGCAACCTGATCGAGTTGAAGATGTCCCTGCTCATTGCAGGGGTCTGGACTAGATGAGTTCTGAAGGTCCCTTTTAATCCAAACCATTCTACGATTGACAGGTGACAACACCACCCACAGGAATCAACACTGCTTGTACTATGGCTTGTTTCTAAGGCTGCTATGGCACAATCTCAGTCACTGCATCAATTTGGGTTTGCCCTAAAGTCAGGTGCTTTGACCTGGATGAACCAAGGGCACCTTTGTATGACAGTGACCAGCAAAAACTTGTCATATGCAGCTGCCAGGACATGACCTCTTCCCACTCATACCTAAGGGCTCTCCTCTCACAATCCCCCACGAAAGGCACAGCAGCATCTGATTTTTGTGATTTCCTTAGAGCAGGAATTCTCTCCAAACTGTATTTTCACAAGGCACTCAGGGTCTGTTTGCTATTCGGTGAAATTCCCAATACGACCTGGGTCTATTTAATTTGTAGCACAGCAGAAAGACCAACATTGTAGTGCCCCAAAGTTCTGACCTGAGACTTGAGCTTATTATTCAATTAGGATAAGAGGGTGAGCACAAGGATACTCAGTTCTTGAAGATGGAACTGTATCAGAATTATAACAAAACAGGGTTGTAGGGCTTTTTTTCAATGTAATAAATTTGCATAAATGGCCAGCAAAGGCAGACGAACTCAGCATTGTCTAATTTAAGGTAATGCATTTTGTAGGGAATAATTTAAACTAATCATACATTTTTCTGGATTCTAAATTAACTGTAACTGCTCGGGAAGGCACTGGACATAACTAATCGAGTAGATATCTTCAGTGAGCTGCTCAGTGCAGGTAGAGTCATAAAAGTACTGCACATTAGGAAGTGCATGGAAATGGATAAGAAACAATACAAACATACACTACTGTAAAAAGGCAAGAGAATTTCTAAGGCAAAATAATCTAATACCTGCATCAGCCTTGACTTTGTCCTTGGACAATGGGATTGACAAAACTCTAGAGAACTGTCTCCAAGAAAAGAATGAGCTGGGTGCCCTTATTTCATACTTGCAAGAGAAATGGTAGTTCCACTGAATGTAAAAGTGATAAATTCATAGCAGCAAGTCCTTTGTTTTAATAGCCACACAACAGATAATTAACCTCTAGTCAGGGAGGTGCCCTGGGGCAGCGGCAGAAGCAAGAGACTTGGAGAATCCCCTTACAGGACAACAGCTTAGGGCAGAAATGGCATTAATCAATGACCTCACTGTACTCTATACTATAATAGATGCATATTAATATTCATAGATTTTTAGGACTGAATGGTCCACTTTATCATCCAGTCTGACCTCCCTTCTGACACAGGACGTGTTTTAGCCACCTCCTCCACCCTCCAGTCCCTGTTAGTCTTTTCTCTGCTAGGTCAAAAGAGGCTGCTTTATTACAAACTAGCTCCCCGTTGCAGTACAGAGGCTGCATGGAGGGTATAGTGCAAACTTCATCTCAGCAAGATCTGGTGATAAAGTATTGAGCTGAGATCCACGCATCAGAAATGAAATAAACCCTACAGTTGCATCAAACAACAAAAGAGGCAGGAAATGGAAAACGCTCTCCAGGCGCCTACAGTAGGTCAGGAAATCACATTCTCAGTCCTTCTCCAGACCCCTTGTTTCACTGCTCTCACTGCACTTTTATGAGGCCACCCACAAATGCAGTGTGGGACTTTCCATGATGCAAGTCAGCAGTATTTTTATGTTATAGATGATGGAACCACACCACTCCCCATTAGCTAATGCTTTTGGAATTGCAGCATGCTCAAGCCATGGTATGTTTTTAATAAATTCTGGAGCAAAAATACCCAGGAAGCAAACAGAAATTTTTAAAACCAAATATTCTCACCCTTTGACACTGGGAGAAAAAAAAAAAAAAAAGGAGGATTTGCATTCTCAATTTTAACAGGGTTCAGCTTTTGGGTGACCCCTTTCTGGAAAAGGTTAATTCTCATGAACCGCGTATCTTAAATATGGCTCAATACAAGCACTGAGACACATCCAAATGGAATCCTTTCATAAAACAAGATCCTAAAACTTAGTATTTTTGTATTTTTTTAAAGTATCTGTTTTCCAGTGTTTTCTATCTCATTATGGGTATTATGGAAACGAAGAGCAGCCATTCCTACTCAAAGCGTTTTCCTTCAGACAGATACTTCTGTGGCAGACACTGATTTTAAAAAAGAAAAGCCAATTCTGCTTCCCTGTTTCAGAGCTAAGCAGTAACTGAAGCCCTTCCAGTGAACTCTGGAAGGGTGGAAAGAGAGAAGGACACTCCTGAGTGACACCCCATATCTGTGGAGAATCTGCACCATCTACCCCTGTGCTCAGCAGCAGTAGGAGCCACACAGAGACATCCAGCACTTTTACGCCCCTTAGGCAAGAACATAAGCAGCCACATTTTTATCTGCCAAAGTAAATTTCCTGCCAAAGCAGCAGAAACTTCATCCTTAGACACCAATGATGGCTGGCAGATAAATAGAGGAAAAACAGTATAGTGCTTTAAAATGCTAGCTCCCTTCTGGTGCCTGATCTATAGGTCTGCCTGCCATTCCCTGAACCAAAGCAGAGAAAACCTCACTAAAAGCACTTGGTAACTACAATGCACAACCAAGCAAGTTATTGCACTTGTTTCCCTAAACAACAGTCCTGTCAATGAAAAAACGTAAGTTTCAACAAGCACAGGAAAAACTGTTCAGGAGACTGAAACATATCAAGTCTGATCTCCAAAGTGGCAACCAAGTCCTGCTCATCCCAAAAGCCCCCTCAGCTTCACTCTGCTGACTCTGAGATGCTGAACTTTCTCTCCAGCTCATTAAGCAATGTTGTAAGGAAAGGGCTGCAGCGCATGCTGCCAGTTCAGGAATATATTACCAGGAATATATTGGAATCTATTTTAATAAACAACAACCATCTGCCCTCAGAACTGCAGATGCTCAGAGATGCAGCTCAAGGTAAAGGGCTGCCACTGAGGTCAGAGATCCGTGGTATGGAGAAGATCAGTCTTGGCACTGCGCAGGGATAAAAGAGCAAACACCGGCAACACCAAACAGTGGGGCTCCTACAGAAGCTGCAGGACGGACTAGCTGAAGCATTTGAATAAATATGTATAGGATATGTGTATCATGAAGTGCAGTGTGTGCCTTATATGGAGAGATCCTGAGTATGAAACTTGTGTCCACCTTCAGGAGATCTCACTGGGCTTGCTGATTTTTATCCTGCTGCTGTTATGCAATGAAGGAGTTCAACAATATAAGAAAGAAAAACTTCAGTCCTTGAGGCAGCATGAGCAGAAACCACTGACAGCATTAGGAAATCTATAAATCCCATACTTTCCTAGCCAGAGCCTTCCATTACGTTTTTTCTGCTACATTTGTTATCGTAAAAAATGTTAAAGCTTAATCTCCAAGTGTTCACTTCTCTGTTTAAGCTCCATGCAGACTCTCCTAAGGCTACAAGGATCCTTGTATCTGTGACAAACATTGTGTGGTTTCTTCAATACTGGCAGGAGTCAGCACAGACAGGTAAGATGCTGCTGCTGCTCCGGCAGAGTCAGCACAAGTCCCAACCTGGGACCCACAGGCCTGGCACTTGTGCACGGATCCTCCTTCCTCCTCAGAAAGCACCAAGGCTTTAGGAATGGGCCAGAGTATCAGCTTAAGTTCCTGAGGAGAGGCCTCTACACAACCAAACTAACAAACCCTAAGAGGCCATGAGAGCCTAAAAACTATTTAAATTAGGTCCACCAACAAGAAAGCTGGCATCACCTTAATGTAGAGTCTGTTCGATAGCAACACTCCTAAGTCAGCAACCCACAGTGCATTTTTCCCTATGCGCTAACATGGATTATCAATGATGAGCTTTCTCCCAGCTTGGACAAGTCTGCAGTAAACAGAGGCTCTGTTAAGAGAGATCAAGAATATAGAAATGCTTCACTACTTGTGCTACTCCAGGGGGTAGGAGGCAGGCAAGGCAACCATGCTCTACCAGGAGGCTTTGTCTGACTGTTTAAAAGGGCAACAAATGTGTCCTGATTTACAGAGAAAGCAGCAGTAGCTAGTACATGATATATTCAGCAAGGCTTTAATAAAACCCCCTTACCAGTTCAAACAGGGGGTTTGTAACTTTGGACTCTGCTAGCCAAGCCCTTCTTTAAAAAAACACGAAAGAGTTTGAACCTGTGCAGAGCTCCAGACTATATTAATAGCATGAAATACTTCTGCAGAAAAGAAAAATCAAAGATATTGCACACAGAAGGAATAATATTCTATATGCACTCATTGCATGTGCTGGATGTGCTTCTTAATTCTGCCACAATGATTTTTTTCTGCAGCCGCTAAATAATTTGTTTCAGACTGAGATGTGCTGTGCTCGGTTTCAGCACATGGCACATTACAGACGGGTTATAAACATGCCAAAGTCCCCAGTTTCTGCAGTCAATAGAGCAGATTTTGTAATCACTTCGTTTCCCATTTTCACTTTTTCCTCTCCCCATCAAACACACTTTACAGCTGAGCTCCATCACAACCCACCAGCAGACTTGTCCCAGTCCTACTCTGCAACACCTTTACAGCCATGTTCAGCAATGCAGGCAGCCCACACACCAGGGCACTCCAGGCTGAAGAAGTCACAGTGATAGGTCCAATAGCCATTTCCAAACTGCCAAAGCCAGCAGCATTTCTGGAAACCCAACAGCCTCTTATCTCACAACAGTAACTTGGGTTGAAGAACCTGCATTAGAAAACTTAAAATCACGGACCAAGGAAAAGACAATATTTGAGGCAAATAACCCAAGCTAATTCCTTTTAGCTGACTTTTGTCTTCACATACACACTTGTTGCACAAAGCTGTAACAGAAGGTACCAGAACAAACCTACGCTGGACTCCAGTGCAGGACCAGGGGGACGCAGCTGCCACTCCTGTGTGACATCCCCCCCTAAACCACAGAGACCAGTAAAGCCGACACCCCAGGGCTCAGAAGGGAATCAGATATTTAGCAAGATTATGCTATCTGCTAATCTGATTAGCCCCAGAGACCATGGATAAACATAACAAAGAACAGCCGGACACCAGCTGTAAACTCTATCCAGTCAAGCAAATAACACAGCTGCCCAGAAAAGCTCAGCATCTGGGGCTGTCGCATGCAATGCTTTTAGGGAAATGGCAGACTCACTGCTCTCATGTTAGACATGGGAAAATGCATTAATCTGTTTACCTTAAATGGATTTAACCTCAATCTGAGAAAGAGAGGACTGACAGATACATATATATATATATATGGTCAAGACACTGAGGCAGCAAAGTGCAGTGAATGGGAGGCAGCAATCCTTGACACCATTTACACAGGCTTGAAGGATCAGGCATGACACAGGTCAAATAGGAAACGCTAAGAGATTAAAGAGGCACATTCATAATTAGGTGTAACGTTGATTGTCTTCTGTCTCTGAAATGATAATCGGCTTCTGCATCAAATTGTTGCAGCCACCTGAGCTTTAGGCTGATGCTGGCAGGCTCTGCAGCCAGCCCCTTCCCAGCACAGGGAACACACAGGGCTGGGGCTTGGGATGAAGGCTGTATATAGAGATTGGAAAACTAAAAATAAAATAATATTAGCAGCAAACCTACCAAGTCTTCTTAAGAGTGAATGGGCTGCTGAAAAGAGACAAAAAGCCGCTCCATTCACTCGCCATACACCAGCTGGGGCTTTTGCAAGCGCAGTAGGGAAGGCAAGGGCATTATTTAATGTGTCCACTTGACATTTTTAAACACAAGAAAAACAGCAGCAACAACTTGCTCAAGGACTGCATTCATCACTGCCTGCCAATTACAGAAACAACACTGATCAGTCAGGAGGACACAAGTGCCACCGCGACTTGGCAGGCCACCGCTGCAGGAGCACAAGCGCACGCTCTTTGAAGCGTTCCTTCAGATCAACAGGCATTATGGATACACAGAAGCAGGTCTAGAGCCCTCCAGCAACTCTGTGGCAAAGCACTGCCCTCCCTTCCTAACAAGCAAGCGCTCTGCAGCAGCCTCACCCTTTCCCACAGATCTCACTCAAACTTTTGACTATCACATCAGGTTACCTTTCTTTTGAATTTGGTCCAAGATTCTCTAAGACTGAATTCTTACAAACACTCCTCTATGCTCAGAGAATCAGCTCATTTCCCTCTGCTCAACAGGAAAGAGGAAAACTTTTATTTCACGGTGACTCACACGAGAGCAGAAATAAACTGGGGCCAGGTGACTCCCCCACGTCAGAGGCAAGGCCAGTCCAATGGTACCACCACAAAACCTGGCACCAGCAGCCAGGGCAAGGCATATGATCACAGAAGACAAGGATGTCCAAGGGGGCACCAGGAGCTCAGCACTCAGCCTGTTATTTCACAATGTTTTTGGGATGCGGGACAAGAAACAGTGTTTGTTGTTTCAGCTCACGAACGTGGGTATCCCAATAGTGTTGGAGGCTAACTCTGTGTTCAGCTATCACTCGAACACAGTCAGAGGAGTTGTGGTCTAGCAGAGTTCAGAACAACATGGACATCCAAAAGGGAAAAGATAGAACAGTTCTAAAGAAATTGTCCAAAATACGCATTTCCTATTTTCATGCCAAACATGACTAGTTACTAGTATTCAAATGCAATCATGTACAGGCTGATCCATAAATAATGCAAAGCCCAGAAAGAAGAGATCAACACTCATTCACAGCATACCGCATGCTGCACTGAATAATATCATGCACCAGCTTTCACCATTCCCATAACAAGGAAATACAGGCAAAAAAGCTGAGAAAGAGAACAATTTCCCCCATCCCCCTCCAAAAGCAAGAAGACATCTAAACCAAGGTAAAATCTAAGGCAGTTCTGGTCTGTACTGCTTTTGTAGATAGAAAGCTTTACTTCTGCATTCGCACCTGCTATTTTCACACACACATTTCCAGAAGCTGCAAACAAGGTACCAGGGAAATCCATCACCTCTCACTCCACTACAGGGTGCTCTGAGTAGCTGCCATACAGAAGCTCAGAGCAGCAACAAAGCTGTTTCCCAAACTTCTCATGTGAAGTGTTTTAGTCCACTGCACAAAGGACTGAATAATTTAAGTTGGAAGAGACATGCACAGGTCAGCTATTCTAACCTCCTG
>JBCJKH010045717.1:5722-18175 GCA_039877255.1 Loriculus beryllinus | reverse complement strand
AGGACTACATGGGGGACTTGCTCTGTCATTTTAATGGTACTGAAGTGACCAAATACTTGCTTCTATGACCAGAATGTAAATCCCACCAGATTTGGGACCACAAAAGAACCACCTCCAGGCCAGACTGTAGAGGACCACTGGCATTATTTTAACCTATCTTTATAGCTTGGCGCATGGACTAACTCCTGAGAATTAAATCTAACAAATTACCTGCTACTTCAAGGATTTAGGCTGCTAGAAGGATGCCTTTGATCTCTCCCGATCTCCCTCCAGTTCATTATAATTACTGTTTTTGGTATTTTAATGTAAGTGGCAAAGATTGTTAAAGGGATTTCAAGATATTCTGTAGTTTACACTAAGCTGGGGTAAATGGAGGAGATGTTTTTTTTGACTCTTCTGGATTGAGTGTCTGCTACATAGATGTTTTGCAGTTGTGCGACTGGCTTAGTTCAACTGATGCCAAAACTTCAGGGAATATTATGAGCATCAGTATGCAGAAATGACAACGTAGGCTGGAATGACTGAAGTGGGGAAACAGCAACGCACAGAGCTTCCGATCATATCAGCAGCTCCCACCACTTCCCCATCTGTAAATCAATCAAAGAAACAGCTGTGAAAAATCTCGAACACATTCCCACATGTGGCATGCATGCCTGCCTCACCTCTGCCAGCAGAGTCTGATCACAACAAACTCATCTTCCAAACAAGCAAAAGAAACAGCACAGAGCCGAAGGCAATGTAGGCACATCCCTTCCATAGAGACATGGATCTTGCACATACTCCTATTTACAACCCCAGCATTAAACAGATCTTGAAATGTTTGAAAGTATCCCATTGTTTTCTCCACGTTTCACACAAGGAATAAAATATTCACATGATATTTAAGCTCCTAAATTAAATCAGATTAATGAAACAGAAATACAAGATTTCCTATCATAAAAAACATATCCTAGGCCAGTCAGCATACAGTCTTCCCACAAGGCTCCTTTTTAAAAATTCTATACTCCCACATAAGATCATACATAGCCAAACAATTTTTCCTTCATTTTTGCCTATTGAAATACAGTGGCTTCCTCTATCCCAACCACACTGTCTTGATAAAACAACACAGCAGGACAAGTTCTGGATCATAAACTGGCTCTATGTGGTAGGAAACATTAGGTTAGTTGTCCTTCACCCAGTTATTCAGTTTTCACACCTTGCTTCTGCCAGCAAGTCAGGGCTCAGTAATCAGATACTGGTAACTGAGTAAAAAGCATCACAAAAAAAATGTGTGTCAAGCCTATTCCAGCAATAGAATGCTGAACGATCTTACCTAGCTTTTGCTTTTCCTTCTAGTAATACACTTTTTCCCCACGCATATCTAAACTCAATCTTCTTTGAACCAAATCAGACCAAATTCTGTAAGCACCTGATGCAATGAAATCTATTTTCTTAGTTTGGACCAGACACTTTCCTCAGTCAGGCCAGTTGATCTGCTCCTCAGTACTTTATGATCACTGAGACCAGTCTTGAGATTTACATTTGCTTGGGCTCTGTTTCGAGTTAACCTTATGAGGCTTCAGAAATGCTGTTTACCATGATAATGTATTCTTCTGCCATGCAAATCCAAGATTCTCCCCAGACTTCACACAAAGCAAGGGAAATCATGCCTAACATCATTCTATTAATGCTGTGGTAGTACCTGCAGCTTTAATCCACAGCTAATTCAAACAAATAGGATTTAAAAAAAGCATTAGCAGTTCAGGTTGTCCTCTTTTTAAACACAAAACCAATTTCTTAGCTCTTCCTGTAGATAAACAAATACAGAAGTATCAGCATAGCAGGGAGCCACATTAACATTTGTATTTGTATTGAGAGGCTGGGTTTTCATGGCAGACTACACAACATGAGATACTTGAGTGAATGGATAGTAACTGCAATGGGAAACAATACAGTAACTTGAAATAAGTAAAGAGTTTCAAACAAAGCTGATGTGGTAAAAGTTCAGACAGCACTGAGGTCAGACACTGAGACAGATATCATGCAACTATTCTGCTCAATGCAGCATCTGCCTCCTTCCATAGGTGATGGTCCTACGTGATTCAGAACCACACCAGCATGCACACACAATGGGCCAGCACAATGCAGCAAGGGGTTTGAGCTTTGAAGCAGTTGATACATCCAAAGACTTGTGTTCCTTCTGACTGAAACAGCTATAATTCCACTCCCCCTCCTCTCCATCCACCTGCTGTCTCTCTGGTCCCTGCCTGGAGCTTATCACCTGAAACTGGTGAACTGATTCAGATCATGAAAACGGCAGATAATTATTCACTTTATTTTTCCGGTTAATACCTGACAGCTTGCTGAGCTAAATCAGCCCATCGAGGGATCAAAGCAGCAATGCAGGCAGGGCAAGGGTGGAGAGGCAGATCACAGCCTGGATGGGGACTGTCCTGCTGAGGAACTACAAGCTGTCCTGGTGTCTGACTGCAAAGGACAAGAGCAAGGAGGAGGTGACAGGAGGTATGGTTTGGAATAGCTGACTTGGGGACAAGCCTTTAGCTGTGCTGTTACAATAATTGTCAATCATTCTCACAATGTACAGTGCACCTCACACAATTCGTTAACAATGTTGGTGTTTAGGGTTGTAGGCTTACATAAAACCAACCTCTTCTCTCCTACTGCTCTTTGTTGATTGGGATATCCGCCTACCCAACTTGCCTGCCTGAGCCCTAGGCAGATCTTGTGGAGGAGCATGGTGGGTTGAAGGCTGGTCTTCAGCGAAGAGACCAGATCCTCACATTACGCGTATGGTGCGAATGTGTGTGAATGGTGTGAATTTTCATGGCTCCCACAAAAACAACAGAGTCACCCTAATTCACAGTAATTCATGGCTCTATTTCAGTTTTTGTATCCGTACCCTTTGCAATCAAAACAAGGCTCTCCGAGTGTAGGGCTGCAGAGTTAATTTTCTTATCTAAAAAAACCTCAGCAGTGCAGACCTGTTGCAAGGAATGTGTTGGCACATTGCTGGGAGCTGGCCTCAACCAGCTCATGCAATTCCTTAAAGACTTTAATGAAATACAGTCTTTATCAAATCTAAAATTCAGAGTCCTTAGACTTAAACCAATTAATAAATAAGAGATTTAAAAAATGTTCAACTCAGTCTAGAATTTTCACTGACATGTCCTTAATTCTGAACGCCCATTAATTTTCTTGGAAGAAGGTAAATGTGAGCTGTGAACCATTATTTGTACATATTCTTGAGAAGGAGACCAATATGTTGATCATTCCTGAGCTAATCTAAAAAGCATTAAAAATTCACTCCACAGTCTTCATTTTAATTACCTAAGTCAACAATGAGCTCTTTCAAATATGTTTTATAATAAGTTTCTACTTATGTGATTCGAAAGGGGAAATTAAAGCTAAATATTTTATAATTTGTAATGATAAGGGAAGATGTGAATGTTAATTCAACATGTTTCAGAAATAACTGTTAGAAAATCAGGCAAAGACCAAAATACTATATGTAAATACAAGTGGTCAAATACTTCCTCTGAAAACACTTTCATTTTATTTTTCTTCACATTCAGTGGTGAGTCTTGTTCTGCAGACAGTCTAAACCTTAAGTATCATATTAATAATTTTGCTATCCATTTTTTAATAACTAGTTTTCCATAAAGATTAGAAATTAGTCTATCTTGACTCTCGCCCAATAAGGTTAACTGCTAGAGGCAGCAAAAAATCACATATCTAGGACTAATAACGAAAGTTTTTTTTCAATTTAAATATACATTGCATTTAATAAGCTTGCATGATAATTTTAACAATGTTCCTGAGTTTTTTAAATTACCTTCCTGGAGACAACTATGTTCTAGCTTTCATTTTTAGAAACTGACTTTATTAATATAATCTTTTAAACCAGGAAAAAACTTCAAAAACTTTAAAGTTTTAAGACTTTTAAAAGCACTTGAGCTATTCTTTTTTTTCCCCTCCAGTAAAACCTAATTGAAAGTTGTCCCTCCTGGAGAATGTTACCTGAGAGAATGCACTGTAGAGGTTTAATGTCAATACCAAAATTTTACATATCTGTAGGAGAAGAGATTTTATTTTTATGGTACAGCTTATATTATTTGCCTAATTTAAATAAACTCCTTCGGCAATCTGGATGTCATAACTGTGTCCAATCCAGGCTATTCCAACAGCATCACAATACACAGGTTAGGTGTACAATTTTTTACATTCTTGGACAACCATAGCTATGCCAACAAACCATCAAGATATGAACAGTTTTCCTATAGAGGCAACACAGGACTATTACACAGGCTATGCTCTTCAAGCTCGAAATCAAAGGGACTTGGAAGTGTCCACAAAACACTGATTTTGAAGTCTTTGGCTGTCAGCTGCAGGGTTTCCTCTGGTAAACAGAAATCAGGTTCGTGTGTAGAAAAGAAAGCAAAGGTGCATTCCCTAACAACCACTGCTACATCTTCTCCCCATCCTTCACAACACCAAGGAATGCTTGAAGGGAAAATGTCACAAAACTTTAGGTGAAATTTGGTACAATCAAAAATAAATCAATATGATAGATCATTACCAAACAACTGACAACTGTTTCGCAAAACCAACAATAACAGCCTCTATTGCTCTACTCTCAGAATACTAAAATAACAGAGTTCTGACATGTATCTCATGTAGCTCAGTTTACCTATTTTAATGTAGACAGAAAACAGAGCTGCAAAAGACTTCACACGATCATCTCCTCTTAATTGTTTCAAATTAAATCATACCTGGCATCCCTTAAAAGCTCCCAACAACAGAGAGCCTAAAACAGGACTAGGTAATCCACACCATCACTAGACTATCTTCACAGACAAATACTCTCTCCATCTAAAATTTTCTTGCTGCAATACTACTTGTCCTTCTCCCCACACATCGCACGCTTACATCTGACAATGAAACATATTAAGGTCATCTCACAATACCACAACTATTTGTGGGTTTGAGCAGTTTGCGCCTTTTGTGTGAATGAATTCAAAACAACACTTCAATGTTAACTACATGAGCACTGCAAAAGTGTTGCATTGAACTTATTCTCACATATACCTCCAAAATCACTTCCAAAGATTTTGCAGAGTGGGACTTGGTGGCCCATCCCAACAAAAGACACAAAGTGTGAGATTTGTCTCACCCAACATGAGACATTAGTATCTGAAATAGTTTTCTATTACAGTCTGTTATCAGACTAGAATGCTTAAATTTATTCAGCTGTTGGTATTTATCCTTCTTGACACTATCATGAAGCAAGAGATCGTAATAAGCATTTAAAGCTATGTTAAACACAAGAGGAATGATTTTGGAAAATCAAGGAGAAGAGAGGTCCTACTCCATATTTGCCCTCATTTCTGGCTTTGAATGATTTTTGAGAGGCTCATAAGATATTACAACTATTTACAGTTTACCCTGCATTACACAACCACATGGACAGCCTAACTGTCCTAACTCCTAAAATATAATTCTTCCCTTACAACTTTGTATCTCCTATTACTTGGCCTCCTATTAAGTACCCCTTTTCCTACTGATTACATGACTGATACTGTTTCCTATTTTCTCTTCAATAGATCTATTGGTTTTGCTATGAAATAAATTACTGTTTGCAGTAAATAAGATTTTGGGTGGTCTCACTGACAACTGAAAAATAGCATAGCTGAAATCAATCCAGCTGAATAAAGGACAGATCCTGGTGCTCCTCCTCATGTTATCCCAGGAGGTGTCCTACCAGGAGGCAATGAGGCACTTCAAGAGGTCAGGTCTTCTTTAGAGAGACAAGAGTTGCAAAGAAGTACTACTGAATAGTTGGTATTTCCAGAAAAAAAATAAGGGGCAATCTAAACTCCACACAGCACTGACTATTAGTTGGGATAATTCAGACGGAATTACCACACAATGATAAAACTACTTCTACCAAAGGCAAAACTTCTCCAAAATTCCATTCTCCAAACACCGTTCATCGTAAACCTTCCTACTGTAAGACGCACGCAAAAAGCTTTTGTGATGTGTTGCCTCACAGATATGTAATTACCTTTCTTATCTTCTTACCACAGGCCACAGCACGTAAAATAAAACCACTGGAACTAAATTGCCACATCCTCACTGTTTGTTACTCACAATGTTTCATCATCAATCTAGTGATGGTTTTAATTGCTTTCTGGAAATAATCCTACCGTTATCTCATTGAACTTATTTCTGATGCATTAAGCACTATAAATTCATCCTCTGACTTCTAGTATGAAGGCTGCCATTAATGCTATTGTGTCTCTCAAAGTATATGAACGTAACGGCATTTTTTAGAAAACCGTAACATAGCTTGTGATAATGCTACACCTACTGGAAAGAAACTTTTCCAAACTCAGTTTGCTGGAAAATTTATTTGTGTAGAAAAATAATCAGTGGACAGAGAGGTCCAAAAGGCAAACAGAGCAGAGGCGGGGAAATGACAGAGTAATTTTTTCCTTTCCTTAGACTTTTTTATCACACTTTTTTCTTCAGCTTTACTTTTGTTCTGATGAAGAATATTTTCTTCCTGATCCAAATCCAATTTGTATACGTAAAACTCCTCACCCTTTATTGATTTCGCCCTAGTTCAAAATAGTATTTTTACAGTGCAAAAATCTAATCAAAACAGCCTGCAGAATCTGGACTGGTAATGGTAAACATACTAACAGAGGTTTCATTGCAGGCACCTGAAGCTCTGAAAATGGATACCACTGGAAGGGATTACTCATTTGCCATTTGGTATATCTCTGTTTATCCAGCCCTGCTACTGGTGCAAAGCAGAATACAATGACACTGTGCTTGCCACACAGGGGCTTTAGCTAAAGAGCCCATCTCTTTCTCAGAGGTGACACAGGTTGGCAGGTTGGACGAGGCCTTTGTGGGAAACATTTAAAATAAATGAGTAGAAGCAATAACGGCAAAGAAGATTAGACTGACACAAAGGTGAGGAGAAACTTTGGTATTCTGACCAGCACATTTTTAAATACTGTTTCCCAAGTAAACATGGAGTATCCTTGTCAAATTTGGCCCTGTTTTATAATTTGTCTCCACTGTTTGATTTCAAGTTGCATGTGTTGTAAAGCACTGAGATTACAGTTGTCACGGGAGATTCATACTTTGACTAACAAGCTCTTCAATCCTTCACAATACACTCAGAACCACAAAAGGAAACGCCATGCAACATCTACCTTGTTGGATATTTTATTTGATCAGGAGACTAGTAAGAAAACAGTCCACAACAATCTATCATGAGCAGTAATGAGTGAGATGAAAGCTGTGACAGCTATTACAGCTATGCCCTTGTATTTACTTATAGAAGGGAAAATACAGTCCATACTTCCTTGGGCTGAAAAGCCTGTTGTGTAGGAAAAATGTGAAACCTGTTGAGTAAGTGTCAGGCCATAAGATTTAGAAAAAGCATGAGGCCTATGTAAACTATGAGAAACATGGAGAGCAACCAAATGGCTTTGCAGAGAAAAAGGAAACAGGCAAAGAGATGACTCTGTGGTACATTTATAAGACATTTATAAGCTGTCTTCACAGGTACAGCCTTAACTAATAAAGCACCCAAAGAAAATAAGGTTTTGAGACACTTGTTTTTAGCAAAGTTTCACCAGATTGCCTGAGCGGATCAGGATACATCTTTACATAAGCGCTAACCCTTTCATGATACACAGAAGTACTATTATTAACACTGACTAGGGCTCTTCTTGGAAAATAACTCTTTCCACAATTATTTCATTAGTAGATTTGATTAGTAATATTCAGTAAAAAAGTAATGATCTACTTAAGCACCATGTGCAAAGAGAAGACACCATCTTTAATCCTCTGGCTTACAGGACGACTTTTGAATATGGGTCCACTCAGAAACTGCTCACCAAGTCACTTGCACTGTACATTAGATGTACCTGCTGACTTCAGTAATGAAGATGTATTTTAATTACCGTATCTCCTAAGGGCTCAAAATGCTGAAAAGGTGAGTACTGGTTTGACATCTCAACATATCACAGGAATAGCTATTCAGATTCACCTGTGTAAAAGTAGTGGTAGCCCAAAAGTGGCACAGATGCTACCGTTGCCCAAATTAGACACCGAGCTGTCACTCAGAAAGAAAGGGGACAGTGACCTGAACAATTGACATCAACACACTGGGACTAGATGCTTTTAAAAGGACATATTCCCATTTTTATATTCTATTTTTTTCTTTCAGTGAAAAGCCAAACTACATGGACAGACAGAAACAGTGGATCATCTAAACACGAGTTTCAGGAACTCATGTTTTGGATGGTTGGATGCCCAACCATCAATTTGTATCACAATAAAGACTAATATGAGTTCTAAGTAACAGCTCAAGTTCACAATCAGAACCAAAATCTATTGAAGAAGCTGGCCTTGCTTCCTCCATTTTTAGCATAATTAAACAGTTTCTTGGACAAACTCAAGAGCCAGGCATAACACGTTCTTGCAGAAAAGCAAGGATAGCAGCCTCAACTAGCAACAGTCACACAGCGTACAATGACTATAAATACTGCTTCCATGGACAAGGAGCAAACAGTTGTGTGTTCATTGCTATGTTTGTGAAGATAAGTACAGAGAGAGATGAAGCAGCTCCCAGTAAATAAACTGTAACTTCCTCTGTGTCAGCAGCACAAACAGAAATAGCTACATGCATCTGGCAACCGCTACTGAAGCAAAGATGCAGCTCATGACTTGCAGTTTTCCTGCACTAGGGAGAAGCAGCACTTTGGGCACACAACCCTGGGCTTTATATGAGCACTATCACCTCCTCAGTGTCCCTGGTACAACTGCAATAAACCTTTGTAGATTTTAAGAAGTGAATGAATGTCCTTTATTATTTTGCTCATTCCCTTCCATGCTGCTGACATTTTTTTACTAACTCATCACTTCTCCTTGGTCCTTCTTGCCCATGCAAACTCCACTTTGCTGAGGCAGTTGTGTTATTCCCAGGACACACTGCCCCTTTACACAGTGCTCAAAGATACTGCTACTTCTCGCTCTGCAGTGCTGACAGGGGCACAACTGGGCTGGCCCCCTTCTTAAAGGTGTTTTTGTAGCAAATGCATGGGTGATGAGAACAGGAAGCTACAGATATGACATGTGAAGAGTCAGCTTTCTGCAAGTCCATCAGAAAATGATTTTGGATCATAAGGTGATCATTATGATTTTAACAATCTGTTTATAAAATAGCCAAGGCTTCCTAAACTGAAGAGTGACATGCAGAAAGATGCGCTGCAGTCAAAATACACAAGGAGTTTTTGCTTTAACAGAATTGAAATATACTTGTATAATTACTATAAATTAAGTTTTATTTAAAAAATATTGCTTGAGACTAAATATTTAAGCAAAAGTCCTTAAGGAGACCAGAGACCAGGAATTCCTTAGATGTCTACATATATTACCCTTGCAACAATCTACACAATCAAAAAACTTAAAAATATAATCTATAGGACAAAAGAAAGATCCCCTGATTGAGTTTTCTCAATAGCAAGTCCCTATCTTCAGAAGTTAAATTTCATAGACTCTGCTGCATAAGCATACTGAAATGATAGCTATTTTTGTAGAACACTTACCATGACAATGAAAAAAAACCCCAACTTTATAAGTATCTGCTTTTCAAAGACTGATGCAACATTTTGCACAATAGGTGTTCTGAAATTCATAAAGGACAAAGACCCTTGTTCTTTTAGTGCTTTTTTTGTACTTTTGCTCTAGCAATTCTCATTTGTGCTTTTCCAGCTGTGTGGAAGGGAAGAAGCTCACACCTAACACAAGAAGCGCTCTTTAAACGCTTGTGGTATGGATAACTTGTCAGAGTTTCATCACTGGACTTAGCTTGGCAATTAAAAGTTGAAAGTTTTGTATCTCACCACTGTTCTGTTATCCATTTAGGCTGTTTTTTCTCCATCACAAGATCCGTTACACCAGAAGAACCTTCCCACAACTTCTCTAGTTTAGAGACCTCTTTTATAAAGGGCTCTTCTGCAGTACAAGCCTTTCATATTCAGAATTTCCATCTTAGTATTTTATTGGACACAGGATGTTCACAACAGTCCTTTCCATACTATATCCTGTTAGTTGTTTTACTATGGTTCTTTAACACTGTCTAGATTGACTACTATGCAAGCAATAAAGTTGAGATGCCAAAAGAAATGCAGGCACTTAACTACAACTTTAAATGTCTAAATCCAAAATTTAGACCTTTAAAGTCTTTGTTCAGCCTACCTAACGCTGAGGTGCCTGAACTCCTCCTAAAATCCCACTTATTTGCCATGGTTTGCTATTAGATAATCATTCAACTGAGGCTGCAACAGCTTTATGTTAAATTCTCTAGTTTCACAGTCTGCATGATTTTACACGAGTGTTGCCTAAGGATCCATCACTCTCAAAACAGATCTTCTGGAGCTGGCCTAGCAGAAAACACCTTGTGGTGGATGGTTCCTGGACACTAGGTTCCCCATAGAGACACGATTGCCCGCACAAAGAGAGGGAACTCCTTGTTAGCTACCTAGAAGGTAATATGAACAGGACCATACTGCTGTCACCAGCAATTTTGGTATCCTGTTCCTGGATAAGAGAAGAGCTGTTGGGATAGAAGCATCCAGAATTGAGTCTGTGGATTAAGTAATACTTTCTGACAAAGATTTACAAAAGCTGACTTAAGCAAATTAAGTTTACATTTGAATGAGGGATATTTCCAATAATTGCTGAATGAGGTGCAGACAGCAAGAGATTAAGAAACCTAATTTTGAGAAAGAAAAAAGGAAGGAAAGAGCCATTATTTTTGGCATATCTGCAAAATAAGCAGCAATTGAAAAACATCTGAAGTTTCCCCATTGTATATCTCATACCCTTGACTTATCCTATTTCTTAAATCAATACATGACTACATCAGGTATTTCTGGGTCCCTCTGGACTGACTTCAACATGCAGGAGAATTAATTTTTATTGAAGTACTTCTTCACTGCCTTAAATTTCTCATGTTTTAAATTCTCCAGCAACACATATTAAGTATTTCAATCTTTGACTACCAAGTTTTTAATAGAAATCTTGTTCACCCTATACCTTTTTGCAAACTCTTGCAGCTCTGCAGGAGATACAAATCAAACTAGTCACACATCGGCTTTTTTTTCCAATGAGATATAGAGTAGTAAGAACAGTCTTTCTACAATGTCAGACAATGTACAGCAGGGGAAACCTCAATCATCCTTTTAATTAGCAGAGCAGTAATAGTCAAAGCTCCTCACAAATTAAAGGAAGAGGACAGTTAGATGAAATTAAGTCCATCAGCTCTTCAGAACAAAACAATAAAGGATGGTTATAGTGTAATTAAAAAGTTCTTGAGATTTGTCTACAACAGGGAGTAGAGTAGAAGTATCAACATGGAACAGGGAAGTCTATAGAAAACACATGACAGGTTATATCACACATTGAGGAAATTTCAAGGCTATTTTCACTACTGCAAGCTCTTTGTAGTGAATATCCTTGTACTTAGCAAATGAGAATGACTGACACCCATACACTGCAATTTGCTAAACCTGAAGAGTTTTCTGATTGTTATGAAATGGTTTTACTTAATTATTTTTCAAGTAGTAGTTTTTGATGTTTAGCTTTGAAACAAATTTGAGATGTCTTGAACTATACTAATATACTATATTATGCCTTCATTTCTTTCTAAAGCACTGTAAAAAATGCACATTTCTAATGATTTTTAAATTACTCTACTCTGCACATATCAATTTACAACAATTACAACATTTTGCATTTTCCAAAGCACTTCAGTTTTAAAGAGGTTTTATGCTTTGCAAGATGCTATGCCGGAGGAAGAGGCTGCTGATCCATTTTTACCCTTTGTAAAATTACCACCCATCTTGCTAGAGAGCTTGACCAAAAATAGATATGCTAAATATATATCATCTCCATATAATCATTTTAGGATGAATGTTTTTGTGACTAAGAACTGCCAGTATTCTTTTCCCAATCATAATTAGATTGCTTCAATGGTATAAATGGATTCAGTGGAATTATGACAAATGTCCTGAAGTAAGGAGGACAGAAACTGACCTACTTTGGCTGAATAAAGTTTAGAGAAATGAATACAGGACAGGATGTCAGAGGCATCAAATCTGTCACAGATTCTATTACTTTTCAGTCTATAATATTTTAGGCATAGTGCTGCAATTAATTAGTGACTCAGGGCTGGATTCTCACCTGAAACACTGGGATTGCACTGGTGGCACCACTACAGTTACACGAATTTATGCTAGCTAAGACTCCACCCCACCGAACAACCCTGGCATCCATTTTCTCTTCATAATTCACTCCCTTAATCTAAAGGCTCCATGTTAAAGGTGTCAATCTGAGAATAGAAGATGAGGGTTTTTTTGGTCAGTTTGT
>JBCJKH010045714.1:3936-14725 GCA_039877255.1 Loriculus beryllinus | reverse complement strand
CAATCAACCAGTATTAAGCTGTTCCTCCCCAGGGCTCAGCAGAAGCCAGAACATACTCTCTGAAACATAACATTATTCAAAAAAATCTGGATTTTTCCCAAAGAAACATCTGCCTGATAAAAATTGTCAGGGTACCAGCGATGAGGGAATGCCATGTTGGGAGGAATGGCTCGTAAAACACTTTCAAAAAAGACTCCTTATGCTTTCAAAAATCACATTGAATTGACACCCACTAGTCCAGAAAAGCTCAGTATCAAGCAACATTCTTCCTCGAGTCTAAATGGCAGAGCTCATTGCTGCAGAAAACTTGCCGGTTATCATCCAGAGAAACAGAATATTTTCAAAATCTAGTTGAAGCTTTTGGTAGCTATTTTATTCCTCAAAATGCAGCCCAGTCATTGCCTTTTTGGAAGTGAAAAACAGAGAAAGCAAGTGAAAAACTTGGCTGCAGAAGTTTTTCTCTTTCAGTTTAACACACGCTAAACTGAATCGTGCGCGTGCAGCTCTACCCATGGTCTTTTTGAGACCTCTGGACCAGTTTGGCTGTGAACATCATGACACATGTTGGTTCTCTTGCTGTAACAATATTCCATATGACATGAGCAAAACACGGGGCTCAGGGCACCTCAAGGGGAGCCAAGGGACGAGGGGAGAACAGGCCTTGTGCCCCTCCCAGGAATACCCTGTCCCTCATGGTCTGAGTGGTGATCCCCCCAGGCTGCTGTATAAAAGGCAACAGGTTGCACCCCTCATGCCATTCAAAGGTGGTATTCTTGTCCACCCCAGCTCCTTACAGCTTCCCACTGATAATGTTGCAACAGGAGAGCTGGCCTAAAGCTTTCAGCAGGTTTAATAGATTTTGTTTAAAGTTCAGAACAAGATGAGACTGATATAATTCTGTTAAATGTGATGATATTTCAGTACAATTACACAATCACTTCTGCATCACAACTATGTTGTGACAACAGGGCTACAACTTAAGGGGGGAAGGGGAGACACTTAAATCACAGTGTGAAGATCTGGGGTAAGAAAAATAACGTTTTCCTGTGACAGAGCACTAAACAGTTGGTCTGCACAAGATAAGCAGATAGGGGATCTACAATTCTGGCTACTCAGGACTGCCTCAGGCAGGCAAGGACTTACACTTGCATTTTAAGTGATCTCACAAAGGAGTTCTTGAGTTTGACTGGAGTTAAGGTACAGTACATCAAAGCCTACTCACCTTTCTGATCTAGTCCTGGTTCCAGTCAGAACGGACTGGAACGCTTCCAGCTCCTTAGGCCCCTAATGTATTCACATTTTGAACTAATACAGAGGAGAAAACTCCCATATATCATGCTGGGAAAACACAGCTTGCATGTGTATTTTTATTCCTTTTTCAAACTATTTGTATTTCCTTTCACCCAGTGAGGGCTTAATGGTTTCACCATGAATACTTGCCCATTCACATGCAAATTTGGCATGCAGATAAAATATGGCAAAATTTTCTTTAAAGAAGAGATTGTATTTTATGCTGTGACATTTCTGTTCTTTATTTCTTGGGATGTGAGACACTTTTAAAAGATAGAACAGATAAATTTAGTATGGAAACTTTCAGAGGGAAGTGTGCCCTTTTCAAAGCTAAGGGAAAATATTGCAATAACTAAGGAAATAATTAATAATACTTAGCATTTTTAAACTGTCTTTCGTCCAAGTGTCTCCAAAGCATATTGCAAAGAGTAGCCAACACTGCATCTCTATCCCCCCAACACCCCAAAAAAAGAAAGGATTTTCTTTATCAAATGGAGAGCTGGTGCCCATAAGAGCATGTACTTTGTTGCAGATGTGAGAGATGGAAGCACACAGAAGCACTGAAAGCACACAGAAGAGCTGAGAAGATGCCTAAGTATCTGAGAGCCCCTTGGACAAGATCTGCCTAAGTGAACATCTCCAGGGAAGGCACGTTCCTCAATGGATCAGGGGCTCACGGCAGACAGTGGCATATAGTGGAGTTTTCTCCAGGCAGGGAAGCTCAGGCCAGCACTGAGACCTGCTGGGAACCGGGTGGGCCCCCCACTAAGCTCCTGCAAAAGGCAGTGCTGGGAACACAGAGAACAGGGCATAGAAGGGTGTGCAGGGAGGGCAGGCACCTCTTGGGAGGAGAGACATCCCAAGGCTGTCTACACAGGTCAGGGCACACAAGGGCACTCAAGGAGGAGAGGTTATCTTCCTTTCTTCACGTATCAGAGAGCAAAGGCTGCAGCTCCAGTGGGGGGACCTGCACCATCTACGGTTGGTGGTGGCCAATGCCTTCGCTCAGATGGAGTGACTGAAGAGGGTGCCTGCAGTGGAGGAGGCACTGGAACAGGATGCCCAGAGAAACTGTGGATGTGCAGCCCTGACTTTTGTGCACTCTGGCAGCGGTGCTCCCAACACCCATGGCTGGGCCAAGTAGGGCGGCCAGGGTGCAACTGCTGCCTGATGGCTCCTGACTGGCCTTTCCAAGCTGCGTGTGAAGGACACCATGGCCTTGGAATTGTGTTTAGAACTTTAATCAAAAAGACCCATTTTCTTAAGCAGGGCTTAACTGCTGCCTGGCTTTTCAGGGACAGCAGCAAAGCACCTGCAGGATCCGTCCCTGTCTCGGCCACGTGTGTAAACAGGTGAGGATGAGCATTGTCTGAGACGCCAGGGCTGAGACCTGGGATTCCTCTTCCCTTTGCAAGCGACGGAGGGCTGCAACAGAAGGAAAGAGAGCAGAGCTGAAACCCATCAATCTGCAGAGACGTGCAGGCATCCCTTCCATACCATGCCATCCCCAGCCATCCCCTTCCCTGGTCAGGAGGCACAGGCGGGGCAGCGCCTGGAAGCTGCTGCTCAGGAATGCAACAAATGCCTCCGAGATGTTCCCTGGAGCAGCACAGGGCATGGCAGCACACTGCCCAGGCTCTGTCCCCTGTGCCACCAGCCCCAGCACACGCAGCGCTGTCCCTGCTTACCTTCGTAGACCTCCATGAGCGTGTCCGCGCTGTCGCCCTTCAGGAACCGAGCTGCCAGCCCTGTGCAGAGAGCTCCGTCAGACCTGCTGCTGCCCAGCACGCTCCCGGCAGCACGGCCCTGCCTCTGCCGGTTTGGCTGCACCCCTTCCTCCCCTCGGCAGGGTGACCCCAGGGAAGGACAGGACCCAGGGGGAGGTGACACTGAGCAAGGTGCCACTGAGCCCCGCTGCGAGGGCGGGACTTGGAGGGGGGAAGCACAGAGCCCCTGGCTGCACAGGCCTTGCTGCGAGGGCAGTTGATGCTCTGGCAGCCACAGGGCTGCTCCTCGCTGCCAGTGCAGCAGGTGGGACTGGGGCCAGGCTGCTAAGAGAGGGACTCCAGGGGCCACGGCTTACCGATGAACCTCACAGCTGCCAGTCGCACGCTGACCTGGGCGTGCTGCAGGTAAACCAGGCCCTGACGTATATATTTATCAGCTCTGCTCTGGTCCTGCTTCAGCTGGAAAGAGCACGAAGGCACAGGGCTGACACAGGCCTTCCCCAGTCACCTGGGCCAGTCCCTCCTACCAGCACCCCACACCTCCCCTTGTTCCTCAGGCCATGTGGGGCTGAGGTTCAGGCCATGTTCCAGGAGCCCTGTGGGGCTGAGGTTCAGAGACAGCCGCAGGCAGAGCAGGGTCTGGAGCTCCTGAGAGCCCCCTGTGCCAGTGCCAGGGCCCAGATGGGCCTCCTGTAACATCCTGGGGGTGGGGAGGTGAGAGGAGCACCCCGTGTCCAGCCTGGGACTTGTCCTCACCATGAGCTCCACAATTCTCCATCTGTCCGGTGTCTGCACGTGGTGACTGAACCACTTCCATTTGAGCACCTTCCCAGCTGCACAGAGGGCTTCCTGAGAGGCCTGCAGAGGAGAACAAGGGTCGGGGAAATTGTGGACAGGGCTTGCGACCCAAAGGCCTGACCCCCAGCACTTGCAGGGCCGGCTGGGAAGCCCCTGCGGACTCCGCTCTTTAGGCCTTGGTGGCCACGGACTGCTGCTGAGCCCTGCTGGACCACGTAGGGCAGGGGTGGGAAATGTCCGTGTCAGCTGCTCCTGCCCTCCCTGATGTCCAGGCCACCCCTGCGGGCTCAGCACGCCTGTCCTGCACCGCTGCTTAGGTTTGGATTCTGTACCTTGGCCACGCTCTGGATCTCATTACTCATGTGCAGCATGAGTGGGACCAGGCTCCTCCGCACCGTCTTCTGCATCTGCCACTTGTCCTTCCAACCCGCTATCTGTATTACGTCTTTGAAGAGGCAGATGGAGAGCTCTTGTATCTGGCTGCACTCCTGGTAGGGAGGAGGGCAGGAGGACTTCAGTGACAGCTGCTCCCTGAGCCAGGGCATCAGTGTGGCTGAGGGGAGAAGCTGGGCTGGGCTGCAGAGACCAGAAGCCATCCCCATGAGAGCACAGGGGCATGAGGAGGGGCATAGTCCTGGGTAAGCGCTGCCACCAGGCTGTGCTGCCGGGCAGTTGTTCTTGCAAAGGGCCCCTGAGTGGGACTCGGGCTTCCCCAGCAGCCTTACATCATCAAAGAGTTGAAGGAGCTGCTCAGCCAGCTCCAGAGCGATGGAGCTGGCCTTCTTCTTCAAATGATCCGTCACGTTTTTGAATACGAGCAGGGCCCTCATCTTGTCATCATTGTGGGCGCTCTGCAGGGTCTTCATCAAGTCTGGCAGCATGACCAGTATTTTCCTTGCCTGTAAGAAGCACAGGATTTCTTTCTTGTGAAGTGGTGAAAGACCACCCAGGCCAGAATGCTCTGGCAATTAAGCACGAGCCTCCCGTCCGGCTGCGTGAGGGGTGGCACAGGAATTCCTGCAGCAACCTCCTGGCAGGCCTTGCCCGTGGGTGCACTGAGGGGATCGGGGCACGTGAGGAGACTTTGAGGGCATTTGGAGCCGTCACCCCAGCTCCCGACTCCCAGCCCAGGTCAAGCCACCACGTTCCCCTCTGCCCAGCCCCAGGCGGCCAGCACGGCTTCACTTGCCCATGCCCTGCTCACCGAGTCAGGTGACTGTGACAGTGTGACGAGGCCTCGGAGCATCAGCGAGAACAGCCTTGGAGGCATCAGCACCTTCCGCAATTTGTACACCCCAACAAACATTTTTTGTGTCACATGGTTGGAGGCCAGCATCTGAAACAAAGATGGCAGTGAGAGACCGGCCGAGCCTGCAGGGCTCTGCGCACAGTACAGCCCCTGGGTCCCACTGGCAGCTCAGGGCAAGGGCGCCGGGGACGGAGAGCCCGTCCTGGGGGACACTCAGCGCTCGTGGGACACACCACACGCTTGTCTGTGCTGGATGCACCTGTGCAAGCAGAGCACTACTGGGCTTTGTGCACCCAGTGTGCCCTGTGTGGCTGGCACAGGGGAGCCTGGTGCTGGGCTGGCCCCGAGGGGCTGTGTGTCCGTTTGGGGCAGATGGCAGGGGAGAGGGCCGTGCCTGTTTTCCTGGAGAGGCAGGCACAGCTCTGAGCACAAGCAAGGACTGGGCTGGTTACTCACAGCCAGGAGCTGGATGCAGCCCTCCACATTGCAGGAGCTGAATCTCCATTGCGCCCTCAGTTTGTGGAAGCTGAGGCTCAGCTCCGTCAGGATCTTCTCCAAGATGAGGCGCTGGGACAGCAGCACTTCCCACATGGCCATAGCAACACTGCGGACACAGAGCACTCTTGTCAGCAGGGCCACCTCAGCCACCACACGGTGCCTGGGCCAGTCCTGCAGCAGCCAGGCTGTCCTGCAGCCCTGGCCCTTCCCGACCCCTTGCTTGGAGTGCCCGGGTCCCAGCCTGTGCAGGCAGGGGGGGGCTGGGATAGTGTTCCCCATGGGGTAGGGAGGAACCTCGTGCACGGATTGGGTCTGGCTTGGCCAGATTTGGCTGCTGCAGGCCTGGCCGAGCCAGCAGGGCTGCTGGAGAGAGTGGTGGGGTGCAGGGCCCTGCTCCTCAGGGGTGCCCTGTAGTTTTCTGTGGGCCTCCAGGCCCCTCTCCCCACATGGAACAAACCCACAAGGGCTGTGGGGGTCAGTACCTGTCACATGTCGGAGAGAGATGCGCAAGTCTCAGGATCGCATCCACTGGCCACAGCTCTGCCATTGTTAGAAACAGCATGTCCAGGGTGTGCCGGGCTGGTGCTGTGTTGATGTACTCCAGGTTGTTATAGATGCAGCTTAGGACGATTGGCATCTGGAGGGCACACAAGTGATGGTGGTGCTGCCACCAGACTGCAGCCATTTCCTCAGCTGCCACTGAACTGGCCGCCCTTCCCATCCTACTCTGCTGGCATGAAATGGCTTCAAGGTGCCTGAGGCACCTGGGTGAGGGAAGGCCCAAGGTAGGCAGGAACAGTGCCTGGAAGGGCTCAAGGGCAGCCACAGGCTGCTTACCTCTGTCAGCCAGGAGGCAGGTTCCTTCATGACCACATCCACAATGCTGATCAGTTCCTCCTTGTCACATATGCATGAGTCTCTCATGGCCTCGATGGTCTTGAGGATGATGACCGTCTTATCAGTGGGGCGGATGTATTCCCCAAGTGCCTGCGGGAGGAAGGAAGGCAGGGAAGACGTCTCACACCGAGTGCCCTGACAGTGCTGCTCAGCTGAGCAGCGAGAGCAGCTCTGGCGAGAGTACCCACAGGAAAGCTAGCAGCAGGGGCTGCAGTCGCTGCGGGATGGAGAATGAGAAGAGAGGGGCTCAGGGTGAGGAAGGAGGGTTGGGGCTATGGGCACGGTGTGCTGGCCCTACAGAGAAGCAGGGCTTCCTGGTGGCCAGGAGACCTGGAGCTGCTGCTGGGACACCGCAGTGCAGCCTTCTGGAGTCCCTGCTCCAGAGCAGCAGCAACCCTCTCACCAGGGACAGTGAGACCATGCCAAGCCTGCTGGTTCTGGACCCCTTTGCTCACACCAGTCTCTTGCTGATGCACTGGACGAGGCCAAGCAAGGGAGAAGCTCATTACCTTTACAATGCTGCTGGTGCTGCGCAGGGAAAGCCAGGAGAGTTTCTCAGCTTTCCTTTTGCCTCCACACTGGGGATGCTTTAGATTATCCTCTGGTGATGTCATGCCTAAACAAGAGGGGATCACAGAAGAGTCATTAGGACACAGCATTGATTACCATCAATGACGGCTTTGGCTATGGGGACCATGGAACAGCTTGGTTCTGAGAGGTCCTGAGGAGAGTGGGAAGGAGAGCAGCACAGTGCTGGACTTGTGGTGAGCATACAGCTTCTGCAGCAAAACGATAGCTGGGATGCTGTGGGAAAGCAGCTGTGAGGGGCAAAGGAGGTGAGGGAAGAGGGCAGGCTTTCCTGGGCAGCCTCCAACAAGTACAAAAAGAATCCACTGCAATGCTCGGGGGAACAAGCAGGACTATGAGGAGATGTCTGTGTGTGGAGGGAGACGCAGCCCAGCACAGCTTCTCTTACATTTGTGCCTCTGGATGAATCTGCAGAGGTAATGAAGAGTATCCAAAGCCTCGCGCTGGATCTCCCAGATCCTGCTGGTCCAGCAAACAATGAGATGTCCCAGCAGCTGTCCCAGGAAGCAGCCACGGATGGTGTTGTAGAAATAGCTGTCGTCATGTGCAAGCAAGCTCCAGACCTGGGCAAGGGAGGCAGGACAGGTAGAAGGGCTGAGAGGCAGCAACTGCAGCAAAAGGCCTGAACCCCAGAGTCTGCCCCGGGGAAGGATCCTGGCAGGTCAGAGCTCTGCAGGGCCCTCCCAAAGCAGCGAAGCTGGGCAGCAGGGCAGGGAGAGCTGCCAGGCCTGGCCTCCCGCCATGCTCCTGGGGCAGTGCTGTCCTGCACAGGCCTGGGGACCGAGATGGCTCCTGGCAGGAAGGGTGCTGGGGAGGGAAGACCGCGGGAAAAAGAAAGAAGCCGAGACCCTCGCCCAGGACAGAGCCGTGCTGAATGCCTCAGGCATCTCGAGCTGCAGGCTGCTGCCCGCGGTGGGCAGGGAATGGCAGACAGGCTGGCTGGAGGGTGCCTGCCTCCATACCTGCACTGAGGGAGAGCTGTCCATCAAATCGGCCAGCTTCCCGATCCTCACCACGGCCCTTTCACACGCAGCTATGTTGTTAGTGTCGGTGAAAGGCAGCAGGGTCTGGAAGGAGAGAAAGTGCTGCTGTGCCCTGGGAACTGGTGCCTGTGCCAGCAGCAGCAGCAGCACCGCTCAAGTCCCGACTGGACCCAGGCAGTCTTTGTGGCCCTGAAGGCAGGCAGATGCCACCCCAGGGTAGAATCTGCTTCTTTCTGTGCCCTCCCCAAAAGCACAGGCCTGTGTCCCCTCTCCAAGAAGGCTGGGCTTTTGGGCAGCACCCTGCCAAGGGGGTCGGTGGGGCTGCAATGGGGGCATGGGCATACAGCTCCCCGGGAAGTCAGGAGTTCAGAGTGTCAGGGCTGGGCTCCCTGTGCAGGAGAGGCAGGTTCCATTGAGTTCTCTGCCCCAGTCAGACCTGGGCAGAAAAGCAGGAGGGACTGCAAGGCAGGGGAAGAAGGACAGCACCCGCAGCCACTGCTGCGGTGCCTGAGGAGAGGGGTCAATGCTTCCCACTTCTTTGGTGCAAGGAAAGCTCTGGGGATGGAGCTGGCCCAAAAGTGCCATGGGTCGGGCTTTGCCATGGCACAGAAGGAGGCTGCAGAGGGGAAATGTCATTGACTGCAGCCAGGGGCCGCGCTGCTCCTGGAAGAGCACGGTGGGCCATGTCTGGGTCCCCACAGGGAGCTGAGCACCCTCCCTGCGGTGTGCTGTGTGCATGGTGCTGGGGAGGACACCGTCCACTCCAGAGTGGACACTCCTGTCCCTTCAGGGTGAGGAACAGCCCCTGCGAACCCTGCTCTCTGCCAGTGCCGCACCTGCAAGATAATCCTCAGGTCCTCCCAGCCAGGGGAGGTGAGCACCAAGCTCTTCAGCAGGACGTCCATGGCATCCAGGGTCTGCAAGGAGGAGAAAGGTTGTGTCAGTCTTCCTGCAGTCCCTCTCTCCCTGGGGACGGATCTAACTCCCCACACCAGGGAAGGACACCCCTGCCACCTCTGGTTGGCCAAGGGAGGCCTTGGGGCAGACAAGCTGCGGTGGGCAGAGGAGCCAGTCCAGAGGCACTGGACATGGCCGAGCCCAGGGGAAGGAGATGAAGGGCTGAGGGTGGGAAAGGAAAGCTGACGCTCTGCCGTGCCTTGGATCTCTGGCTGTGCCTCAGCACGGGGCAGCCAGGGAGCAGCTGAGTGCTCCTGACAGCGCAACAGCACTTACGTTAAAGTAGAGGAAATTGTCTAGGCCCTGCATGTCGTTTTTAGGAGGAAGCAAGAAGACGCTCCTGAAACAGGCCTCTAAAAGGCTTTTTTTCCTGCTCCACAGTGTTATGTCCACTTGGCTGAAGAGAGAGAGAGAAAGAGACCTGTGAGACAGGGACGCTGGGAGCGCTGCCTTCATGCCTTGGGCAGGTGGGCACAGACCTCTGGAGCAGAGGAACCCAGGAAGGATGGAGCCCTGCTGTGTGGGCAGCATTGCCGGGAGGCACCTCCTCCCTCCTTGATGTGTGCCAGGCCAAAGGACAGTCCTGGCAGGAAAGCCTCCTGCCTCCCACCGAGACGTGGAGGGGACCTGCGGGATCCCTCTGCTCTCCCCTCCATGTCTCCACAAGCCACAAGCAGGGCAAAGAGCAGCCCCTCTGAGGGCACCACTGGACTCTGCCTGGATGGGAGATGCCCATGGACAGGCCCAGGGCCATGGACTGTGCAGAGGTGTCAGCCAAACCAGGGGCTGGGCACGTACCTCATATGGGTGAGGGCAAACATGGCCTGCTGCCGCATGGCCGTGCGCAGGTGGTCCATGGGCTCCTCATCCACCAGCACCTGCAGAACACAACCGGGATGGGACCTGGTGGCCGCCAGCACGCAGTGCCAGCACCAGGCGGCAGGGCAGGCAGAGCCCCTCTGCCCCCAGTGCAGCACTGGCCCCCAGCACGGCCCTGCTGCAGGGCTGCTCAGCGACACCCGCATCCCCTCAGGCAGCTCCAGTGTCTGTCCATGCACGCTGGTCCCTGCCCTCCCCCTGCATGGGCCCTGTGTGTCCTCACAGTGTGCCGGTGCCTGGCAACTTGCCCCCTTCCCCAGAGCAGCCGGGTGTCCCCTCACCTCAATGTTATTTGCCACCTGAAATCGGTGGTAGAACTGCTTCAGTTCCTGTGAGAAGCCCTCATCTCTGGCAGCCCTGCTCAGGGTGCAGATGGTCTGCAGGAACTCAATCTTCTGAGCCTCCTCCTGGGCAGCCGGGGAGCAGAGACAGAAACGGGCAGTGTGAGAAGGGGCCAGCAGGACTGGAGCACTGGGGCTGCAGTGCTGTGCAGGAACCCGGGGGAGCAGCCCTGCCCAGCCAGCAGCCCCCAGCAGCCCTGGCAGCAGAGCCGGTGGCCCCGTCAGGAGACGCAGGCACTGCTACCCTGGAAATGGCTGCAATTACCTTCACCGAGCTCTTCAGAAAAGTCTGGATGAACTGCATGGATTCAGCGTATCTCTCCATCACCCTCGTCAGACAAAGGTATAGGGTGGGGAATGAAAAATGTTCCAAGAAGTGTCGGCACCGCGGGGCTGCTGGGGCAGCGGGGAACAACGTGGGCTGCACTCAGGGGTCTGTGCCAGCCTTGCGCTCCCGCTCTGTCCCGTCACCGTCCTGCCGGACACTGGCATGAGGGGTGTGACCGTTGCCTTTTATACAGTGGCCTGGGGCGTCACCAAGGACACGGCACAAAGGGCACCATGGTGCGTCAGAGAGGGCAT
>JBCJKH010045713.1:22540-49692 GCA_039877255.1 Loriculus beryllinus | reverse complement strand
CCCTGACAGGGAAGAACTTCTGCCTAAGATCTCTTCTCTATCTCCCCTTTGTCAGGTTAAAGCCATTCCCCCTTGTCCAAAGCCGCTCTCCAGGTTTCTTGCAGGCCCCTTTCAGATAGTGGAAGCTGCTCTAAGGTTTCCCTGGAGCCTTCTCTTCTCCAGGCTGAACAAGCCCAGCTCTCTCAGCCTATCTGCGGAGCAGAGCTGCTCCGGACATCATCTCCATGGCCTCCTCTGGACTCGCTCCAAGAGTTCCATGTCCCTCTTTGTGTTGCTGCCCCAGAGCTGGACACAAGGCTGCAGGGGGGCTGTGTCTCAGCAGAGTGCAGCAGAGGGGGAGAATCCCCTCCCCTGACCTGCTGCTCATGCTCTGGGGGTGCAGCCCAGCACACAGGGCTTTTCTGCACTGAAGTCCACGCTGAAGCTGGGTCATGGTGAGCTTCTCATTGACCAGCACCCCAAAGTCCTTCTCCTCAGTGCTACTCTCAATTGATTCTCCACCAAGCTTGTATGTGTGCTTGGGATTGCCCTGACCTACATGCAGTGACCCACGTGCACTTGGCCTTACTGAACCACAACAAGGAAAGAGCCGCAGTAACATCTGGTTACCTGTCACAGTTTACTTTAGAACATCGTAATAACACTTTGAATCCTTCAGGCAATTTAAAACTGAGTGTGGGAGAAGATTGAGCCAGATTTCAGTATTCCCTTGAGGAAGCAGCAAGGAGTTTTTAGTGGTGAGCCGCACTGACGGGCCAGCCTGTGCCCTTCATGTAAGCCTGTCAGTGAGGACATGCCAGCTAATGGGGAGCTTCCACAATGAGCTTTTGTTTGCTGGGGTACCCCACAAAATGTGGGATTATAGAAGGGGAGACAGAGAAAAGATGGTAACTTTGCACAAACCTGGAGTCTTATTTCCATGCCTCAATGGAAGATTGCTTTGAACATCAAGCAAAAAGTGAAAACTTAGCTGTGTTCATTACGAAATGGTCTTGGCTACCCATATTTAGTTTGATTTCATTCAGTAATCAAAATTACAGAACAAAGGGGTAGCGCTGATGTTTTGTTCATTTAACTGTGCTCACAGGTAAAACTTTAACCTTGTATATCCCAGAAATAATTCTGCTATCAACCTGTTTAGGGAGTGAAAAACTACAAAATGCGTGAATATATGCGAAGTGATGAAGGCAAAGTGTGATGGTGTCTATGAAAACAGATTATTTAACGCAGTCTCGCTATTTTTGTGTCATTAGGAAAAAAAAGATATTTTGAAAACCAGCATGATGCTGCCAAACCAGCTTGTGATTTATGTCTCTTTTTTGTTGTTAAAATGTTATACATGCCAAAGAAGTTGTGAATGCTCCATTCCTGACAGTGTTCAAGGCCAGGCTGGATGCAGCCTTGACATGGTCTACTGTGAGGTGTCCCTGCCTGTGGAAGGGAGTTGGAACTGGATGATCTTAAGTTCCTTTCCAACCCTAATCATTCTATGATTCTACATTTTGACCTTTATCGTCCTGCCTGTAATGGATTTAAATTGAAATACAGCTTTGTTGGGAAGATACATGGTACTAGCATTCGATATGGTCATTTATCAGAGCAGTTGCAGTAACTTTTTCCTCTGTTAAATCTGTAGCCAAATACACAAATTGTTATGAATACACAAGTATGACTGAGATGGATAGAATTGATTGAACTGTTGTTTGGTTTTTGTTTTTGTTCCTAAACAAAAGTTTACAGAGCAAATCCAAGCTAAAAATACTCATGACCTGAGTCAGGCCCTGACTTTGAGAGCGTGGTTTGGTTTGGTCAAGGTCTAGGAAAGCAACTCAGCTGGCCTCTTTTATGGTGCTAAAAGTCAGGAGGGTTTTTGAAGGGGTAGTCTGGAGGCTTGTTTGAATATTGGGGGGAGAGGGGAGGAGCTGAGTAAAAGGATTTTAGAGTCTCTTTTGAGGGGGATAGTTAAAGCAAGGAGGACTGAAATGCATCTTTAAATTGCAAGAGAATATCCTCAGGAAAGAAAGGAGAGTTTTGTTTTGAGCTTCACCAGACTTTTAAGACTTGCTCTGTAAACACCAGGCACAAAAATGAACTGTTTCTGTTGCTGAGAAACTGAATACTGCAAAAAGAGTTGAAGATCTGGGGCTGCTGGAGAGACTGAGCATGTTCTCATTGGGTAGCCAGGACCCTTTGCCCACCACAGCTCCTCCACCAAGGAGGTAGCTCTGTTCCTGAGAGGAGAGGAGCATCTTCAGTACAGCATGGCTTCCTGTTGCTCGGCTGCCAGCCCTTTCCCCAGCCACCATTAGGGCAGTGGTTTGCACAGCATAGAGCATATCATCTTTACACAAGGAGGTGGAATTTAATACCCATGCTGGAGGCGGTTTGTGCTTCTCGAGGCTGGTGATCTCCTTGATTTGAGCAAGGAGAGGCAGATAGATATCAGCTGCTCATTGCTGTAAACTGTTAAAATACAAGACTGAAGTAGCTGTTGCCAAGCCTTCAAAATTAGCATGGCACTAGCAAGGTTAGCTAGTCAGAAATGGTCTGCTTTCATGCAGTTTTACTTACTTTACTGTAGCACAATTTAAATTCATATTGTGAGCCAGTCTGATTTGAATACAGTTTAGCTGTTGTGTGTATTCAGAATGCAGCAAGTTAAATATTTAATGAATTGGCTTCTGTAATAGCTACATCAGGCTTTAATTTTAAGGTATCATCGTCTCTAGGCACTGCAGAGCAGCAGCTTTATTTGAAATCATATTTGTGGAGCAGAGGGAAATGACTGGCAAAAAATCATTTCAATGCAGTACTGAGGAAGTCGTTTAACAAACCACTGAAGAGACATCTTGGGGTAATACCATTTAACGAATCTCAGATGGAGTCTCACCTGCCTGTTTGTCTTGTATTGATCGCTGTTCCAGTATTTACAAGAACAATAATATTCAATGGGAATTTCTTCCTACCCTAACGCACCAAATTTCTAGAACAGGTTTCTAGCGTATCCATGAACATAGGGGGGTTGAGGCAGCTTAATTTATACGGTTTATGGAATACCCACTTAGGAGATACACTTCTTAAATGTCGGGTTTAGCTGTCTTTGTTTTAAGGAAAATCCTTACACTGTCATTTCAGTACAAACGTACAGAATCAATTACAGGGAGTGTGAGGCTGCAAGCAGCAAGCTGCCTCCCCAGTAAGCACGAAATCCATTTTGTCTGCTGAATCGTGGTTTGGTGTATGAGCTTTTCTGTGAGCGGTCATCAATTTTGCATTAGTGCACAGATGGTGAAAGTGCTTGTCTGATAGTGCAAGGCAAGCTCCTCTGCCTTCGGTGGAATAAAATCCTGCTAAACCTAGAGAAAAACATTCTGATTCTAAACAGCTTTTTACAGGCTTGTAGCTTACAGGCATATTTTCTTTCAGTAATCAAGGTAAACCTAAGACAATGTTATAAAATGATCCACACCTACCTCTTGTCTGAGAGGATGCTGGAAAAGCGCTTCTCTGGTCCCTTTTTTTAGTGCAGC
This sequence comes from Loriculus beryllinus, assembly GCA_039877255.1. Lineage (NCBI taxonomy): Eukaryota > Metazoa > Chordata > Aves > Psittaciformes > Psittacidae > Loriculus > Loriculus beryllinus. The sequence goes on along the minus strand of JBCJKH010045713.1, from coordinate 46,162 downwards.
CTATGGCACAGCTAAGATGGAGCTCTCCTACCATTGGCCAGAGCAGGATGCTGCTGACAACTTCCTTTCTGCTCATTTACATCCAGCCCTCAACCCCAGGAGTAAATCATTCATAAATTTGACTCTTACTGGCTCGAATAGAAACAAACCCCTTCCTGCTCTCATTCTGAGGGATGTTCTTTATTTATGATGAGCTTTGTAAGGGCGCTGGGAGGTGGTGGTGGCCATGCCCGGCTGTGCTTTTTGAGCAGCCATCAAACCCTGACGTTTGAAGTGTTAATATCTGCAGATTCCCAGCTTGGCCCTGGGGTTAGATTTACTTGTCAGGAGCCTTAGCAGGCTGTAGCCAGGCAGATTAAACAAGATAATCTTCTGGATTCAGTTGACAGAACAAATGCATGATAAGTCATCTTAACTCTTTGTTGTGCCCTGAATGTGTTTCAGCACTTTAGACCTCTCATTTTATATATGGGTTTTTTTTTTTAATTATAAAATGTCCTGTGTGGGTGTTAATTTTTAATGATAAAAGGGAAGAATCCTGCAGGGGAAGATCCCTATAGGCTGCATTTTCAGCAGGAGCCAGCTTTGTTTTTCTCCATTTTTCCATCTTAATTTAGTAACCACAATAAAATGTTCTGTTGTGGAGTTACACTGATTCTTCTATGTTAATTTTAGAATTGTGCTATGTAAAGCCTCTAATATGATGTCATATAAAAGCTTCACAATTACTGCTTGCTGGGGTTTTAATCTGATGTTTCTTCCTTCAGCGTTTTTACTTCAGTGTTTTTGAAGTGTTTTTTACTATACTAGCACCAGTTTCCATGGAGTCTTCCCAATAATTATCCAAAATGGATTTGTTTGCAATGTGATTACATCCAGCATTCCCACTCTGTAGTTGCCTTTAGCAGTGACTTTCAGATCAGCTTGGAAGGAGGCTGAGATGCAGTGGGGACAGACATGAAAAAAAATTCACCCAAAGCATAGTGACTTTGGAAAATTAATTGGGAGTTTCATGGAAATTGAGAGTTTCATGTAAAGAACTTGTCAAGAAAGTCCAAGTTTAAACCCAGAGGAGGTCGCAGACTTTCTCCAAACCTGCCGCTTACTCGGTGGAGGTATTGGGTCTGTCAGACGTTTTAGGTGCGTTTTCTAAAATACTATGATTTTTTATTTTCTTGGGGTTTTTTTCTTGACCGATGCAAACCTCTGCGACCTTGTACTGCTTCTTGTCCCCGCTCTCATCCACGTGCAGCAGAGACAAGACTCAGCTCTGCTCAGCACCTGCTGCAACCTCTCCCTCCATTACTGCCCTAACTTTAATTGTTCTTTTCTCTCCCTCAACTGATTCTTCCACAGAAATAACAGGAGCTTGGTATCTCTGAGAACACCTACTGTCCTGTCAGGTGTGATTAGAAATCACCAGTGGATTAAAAAATCCATGTGGTGACATAGAGAAAATATTCTTTTCCTCAAGTAGCTGAAATTCTGGGAAGCTGATACCATTCTGCTGGTAATGGGCCTGTGGCTTTTGATAGTGGTTTATGGACGTTTCTGTTTCATGTGCTGTGCTGATAGCTAATGCTGATACACCAGTCATTAACAACCCTGCAGGAATTTTTGAAGCAAACTGTACACGGTAGCAAACCTCACAATACATTAAGCCAGGGTCAGAGGGGATCCTGAGTTGTTGTCCCAGTGGTGCAATGCACCAAGTTGTATGATTTTAAATTTATTTTTTCGTATAAATTTGCTACTAGAGCTGTATAAATAAGTTAATGTGTAAGCCCAGCACAAGCACATCCAACTGCTGAATACTTTTATGGAACAAGTAAAACTTTCTGCTCCTGTCCCAGCAGCACAAAGCTATCAGTAGAGCTAATGGCTGTGCAAAAATGCAGCACGTTATTTCAGTGTGACTTAATGTAGCATAAATGATTATGGTTTGTTAAGCCACAGAATTAAACATGTACACTTACAGGAGTAATGCTTCAGTGTCTTGCTGTTTTCTTGAAGGTCATGTCCCCATAACTATGTATTTATGCAGCTCTGCTGAGAAGTGTTCCAGAGCCATGTGTGTTGACAGGTACCTCTGTGGGTCTGGATCAAGACATGTGCTAGCACAGTCTTCTGAAGGTGGCTGCTCCTGCAACACACATTTCTTTTCATAACTGTAATTCTGACAGCTTGTGAGAGTAGACTGGGAAAGAAATGGAAGGCAGAGCCAACAGGGTGTTGCAGGAAGTATAATTTAATGATTTGTTTTCTCCTTTTGTAGATCACAGCAATGGATCGTTCAACTTCAAGTCCCTTTCAGGAGGCTCTGGCTACAAGTTTGGAGTTCTTGCTAAAATAGTGAATTACATGAAGGTACAGACTTTTGCTGTAAAATTACAGTGGTTTTAAATACTTCTTTATTCTTCTGTGGTAGCTGAAAGATGCTGTATATTTGAGCTCTAAAATTCTTTTATATCAGGAGTGAGAATATCAAGCGGCTGCTTGTTAAATTCAAACTGCTGTCAGTAACCAGAATGGTCAGCATATTGTTCCGTTACTGAAATCCTCATTATTCCAGGTCACTTAAAAAACCAAGGTGGGGAATGTTATTTCCAGCAGAAATAGGAACTGAAGCATGCTGTCAGCTTCTAGGATTAATGAGCTATTTATCAAAACAACATGTAACTTGGTGCTTGATAGATGACTTTGTCATCACTTTCAGCTGGTACTAATTTTTTTATCTCATATTCTCAAAAACCGTAAACTGAAACTCATATACTGTGTGTACTGTATCTAGCCTGGTTTTGCAACAGTTGTTTTGTCATCACAGTATACCAGTTTTAGTTACTTTATGCTAACTGAGTCACTGAATAAAACACTTACAGAGCTCTAATAGATCCTGCTTACTTTCCCAGACTCGGCACCAGCGTGGCGACACACATCCATTAACCTTAGAAGAGATTTTGGATGAAACACAGCATTTAGATATTGGACTCAAACAGAAGCAATGGTTAATGAGTGAGGTAATGAAAACATGTGTTTAGATTTTAATTAGAGATAAAGCATTATGAAAATAATGGATTATATGCATTTAGTTAATGACAAGCTCTATAAATATATAGTCTCCCCTTTAGGAAGCTACATTGATTCACATGTTTGTCTGTTACGTACCCTCTACTGTTGAAGTAACAGTGAAATGACTATTCTGACATTTTTAAGGACATGTTACAGTTGCTGCACAGTGTATTTTACCTTATATGAACATTTTATTACTGATTTTATATAAACTGGTTTTCTTAAGGACTTCCTTTATTAAATAAAAATAATGCAGAGAGCTCTTCCGATACTTCCTCTTCCGAGGATGTTAAATTAACTTGAACAAAGGAGTATGGCACCAAATCCGTAGGCCTACAGTACATTCTTTTTCATGTACTGAAATGAAGAACTCTGCTGTGAAATATGTCTGAAGTTGTGGCGTAATAGATGTGCAAATTTCACTGCTGGAGTTCATTAGTCTCACTCCAGATGCTAGGTTTTGTTCCTACAGATTGACTATAATTTGCCACCATGTCGATCTTTGTGCTTTGTTGCTCTGAATATCTTCATGAAATTTCAAGATTAATAAATCACCAGAATAGCATGTCTAGTATTTACACTTGATTTGCTTACCTGGTTTTGCTCATATCGTATTTAATATCCTTGCAATAGAGCAGGCCAGTTTGTTGAGACATGAAGAAGTCTCTGCGTAATAAAACTAGGGTTGTTTTAACTAATACAGCCTGTGGCATTCCTTTGCCACCAGGACTAAAATTCTGGGTTACAGAAACCTCTGTGTTGGTTATGATGGAAGCTTGACTTTGCTGAAGTGTTTTAAAAGGTAGCTCCAAGTTCCTTCCATAATGAATATCAAGATGGAATGAAAAAGCTCCTCCCAACAAGTGTGTATGAAATCATCACTGAACTGTTGCTGAATAAGAAAAGGTGAAAAAAATACCCTGCAGTGCCAAAGTTAGTTATCTTCTCTGTTATGGGTGTTTTCTCCCTCCTTTCTTCTTTCTGTGTCTCTTCTCTTTCTCCTTTCAGGGTCAGGCTGGCATCTGCAGAAGAAACTTAGTAGAGTTGCCCTCTGTTACAGGTGAACTTCCATTGTGGTACTGGCCACACAGCAAAACTGATTCAGTGTATATCTGAAATCATTTCAGTTGTCCATGAGCAACTAGTCAGTTTTACTCTGAACCTGGCGTCAGAAATAAAATCCTGCTGTGCAGGAGGTCTGCTCTTCTCTATTTCTTCTACAGCTGTTGGTGCCAGTTGACAGCAGTTGGGGAGGACTGAGTCCTGGTTTGTTTGTCCCAGGTTAATGACTTTCACATTGGTAACACCTGTATGACTTGAGCTTGATGAATAACCTCCAAACTGGCAGCTGTAACATGTGGCTCATGTGCTCTAGCTCCTCAAAAGCATGCTGTTAAAAAAAAGTACTACCATGCGTTCTTTTTCAGGGTTTTAAATTTATGTCCCTATTACAGGCTCTAGTCAACAATCCAAAAATAGAAGTTGTAGATGGGAAGTATGCTTTCAAACCTAAGTACAACTTGAAGGATAAAAAGGCTCTGCTCAGGCTCTTGGACAAGCATGACCAGCGAGGGCTGGGAGGAATACTTTTGGAGGATATTGAGGAAGGGCTACCCAATGCACAGAAAGCTATAAAGGTGAGTAGCATGTGTCTGTGATGTAGTGAACCCATTCCAGTTACCTCCTCAAAGGGGAGGTAGAGGCTAAGAGGGAATTTCCTCATGAGTTGTTTCTGTTCATTTCACAATTCAAAAGCTATTTCAGAAGATCTAATATTGTAGCTTTTTCTGTATTTCATCCTTTACATCCAGATGTGGCCTGATCTCAACACAGCTGTCAAAGGTGGGAGATCAAGAAGTCTTTTGTGAGAAAGACGTTTCAACTGTAGGCATTCAGTTTTGCTTTTATACCTTGATCTCAGTCCTCTGTATCTCATCTTTGATTTATTAATATACGTACCACCCATATCTGCTTTGGATGCTTTTTAATGCCAGTAATCTTTGCTACTTCTCTAGTTTGTTGTGCCTTTTGTAGCACGACATCTGGGTCCATTGTTCAAGTTGGAATCTTTGGAAACAAAGTAATTTTTGTGCTGTTCTTTTGCATTTGTTTTCAAGGCTTTAGGGGACCAGATAATTTTTGTTAATCGCCCTGATAAGAAGAAAATTCTTTTCTACAATGACAAGAGCTGTCAGTTCACTGTGGATGAAGGTGGGTGTTTGTTTACATTCATTTCCATGATAGTTGATTTGAATTAATCTCAAACACCTGTATGTATAAGCAGTCTTCAGGTATTGCAGTCATTTGGAGGTGGTCATGAATAAATATCCAGCTGTCAGGAGGATAGTTTATATTAACACAAGGCTAGCCAGACCAGCAAGTGACTTCAGGGGTAGTATCCTCTGGTTTGTAGTGAATGTACTGGAACATGGCACCAGGAATCCAACGATAATCTTCAAGTGCAGAAGAGACAGAAAAATCACCTTATATACACATCTTTCACTGTGGAAAGGGCAGCCAGAAACCCAAAAGAATGGCTTTTGGGTGCAAGTTTGTTTTGTTTTTCTTCCAGTTTATTAATCGTGTGCCTTTTATTGGTGAGTGCAACAAGAAGCTACACTTAAAGCAGAAGGGATGTGAGCAGAAGCCCTGAGAAGTGATAATTAACAGCTGGTAGGAGAGCACAGATGTGGGGTAGTGCTGCTGCCTAGAGCTGGAGTGGATTTGGGACTTCAGAAGTCCAAGTATGTGTTTTCTGTCTAATAGTGGCAACATCCTCTGGTGCAATCTGCCCATTTGTGTACAGAAATTAATTACCCAAATTGGGGTGTGTTTCAATAATGACATTTATGCCAACATCAGATACCTGTAAAAACAGAAAGGAGAAGGCAGTCTGTGTTGTAAGATCTTATTTTGAATGACTAAATGGCACTGAACGCTTTCTGTTGTTAATACAGTGCTCTTGTACCATGCCACATAAAGCCATCATATAGTGTCACATTATGGCTAAAAAAGGGAAGAATTTTGATAGAAACTTGAACTGCTGTAGTTACGGGGACTATAGGGCAAAGCATAAAGCTCTTTTTTTCTTTGAGTAGCTCAGAATCCTTATTCTGAATAGAATTAAGCAACTGGAAATTGTATCATTAACTGTATAAATCCAGGGTTGTTCAGTACATTGTATATTTAGCACACCCAGCACTGATCTGTGTTTAGGAACAAGCAGTTCAGGCTGTTTCTATGGAAGGGGGGAAAGGTTAAAAACAACTCTAAAACCCCTTGAAACAAAACGTTTAAGCCGTTTGGCTAGCTCTCCAGATGAGGGAAGGCATTTAAGGCTCTAGTGTCTGTAGTGAAGGGGTCACTAGTGTGCAGTTTGTAGTTCAAGGTAGCTTTGCTGTCTTTCATCCGCAGGTGGCAGCATGTTCCATCTAAGCAGAAAGTGATTTTTTTTCTAATATTATTCTGTTCCTGCTGGCTTTGTTTTTTCTTCTCATGCAGATGATGATGCTTTGTTCTGAGATGGGGCGAGAATGCTTTCTCTTTTTTTGAACTTTGTGGTCAGCCTGCCTATGCCACAACTCCTAGAACATCCCTGTGTGGGTTTACTCATGGGTCCTTTTTCCAACTGAGTTATCCTGTGAGGAAGAAAACACATCCTTCCCGAGCAGTTTTGCATCTGATTCTTTCCAGAGCACCAGAAGCATGTCTCTTAGGGAGTCACTGGCAGAATTGTCTGCGTACAGGGTGGGTTGTGACACATTTCTGTGTTAGTGGTGCTATTTCAGCTCATTATCTCCAGTAACATTAAAACGAAGTTTTTATAAAACTGCAAACTAATCTTTGAAGTGTTGTCAGACTCTTTGATCTCAGGAGCTGATGACAGTTCAAAATATGTTTCTAGTTTAATGTTTATCCTTAGAAATAAGGGCTCTCTGCTGCTAGGTGCATGATTTTCCCAATTGACACCCTCCAGTTTTGATCATGTGTTGGCAGGGATTAGTATCCTCTAAGTCAGGCGTCCTTTCTCACCGCTGCCTGAGCTCCATCAGCAGAGAAAGAGTTGCTGCCACGTTAATGTGGAACTTGCTGTCTGAAATAGTGGGAGGAACTGCTTGCTGGCAGTGCCCAGCTCTGCCCCAGCTACAGTTGCTTTGATGGCTGAACAAGCTTTTATTTCTCCCCTTTTAAAAGTAAATCCCAATGTACTGCAGCAGCACTGGTGCAGTACCTATATATCATGATCTTAAGGGCAGCAGAAAAGGTTTTTGCAGTAAGGAATAGCTTTTGTTCTTCCTTTTATGTAATTAGCCAAGGAGGATTCAGGTTGCATGTGTTCCTTCTTGACTTCCTGACTAATTAATCTTCTGTCAGTAGCGGGTAGCTGAAAGTGTTTATAAAAGCCAGAGTACATTTCAGGTGCTTCAGCCAAGTAAAGCACTGCCTTTTTTTGTGCTGAGGCTCAGCACTTAGCATGTGAACCAGGCTTTCACCCCGTGCAGGCTGAATGCTGGAAGGCCAGTCTGATTGCTTAACTGTTAGAGTTGGTATCTTTCACATCTGAGTGTAATATAGGAAATGTTTTAATGCCTAGAAATTCAGGTACTTAATTATGCTTGTTTTTAATATTCTTCCTAAGCACCTTTGAGGAGGTTTAAAGACTGGCTAAAGCATTTTAAATCTAACAGTGTAAAAATTGCTTGGGATCAGTGATGGCTTTGAATTCCAAGGTGAAACAGGAGCAGCACAAAGCTAACATGGAGCACCTTTTCCTTCTGTGTTCCCTGGGACTGTTAGGAAGCAAGACTCCATCTTCCCCGCTACTCAGTTGTTTCTTCCCTTCTGCCCTGTTACTGTCTGTTCTTGTCCTGTGCTCAGATTCTGGCTCAGCTCAGGTTTGTTTATCTGGCTCAGCAGTTTATCTCCAGGAGCCATCCTAACCTTTTTGCCAGGAGTGGGTCAAGCAGTCAGAAATGCAGGATAAGCCACATTGAATTCACCATGCAGCCATTTACCCATGACTTTGTTCCCCAAATGTAAGCATTTATAGAAAGGGAACATGTTAGAGTGTAATCACTCAGGGAATGTCAGCACAAATTTATTCTGTACGTGAGGCACCTCTTGATGGAGTAAAGTTGAGGTAACTGTGCATTCTTACCCTTTGGGTATTGGAGAGAGAAGATGTTTGCAAAACCTTTGCTATGCAGCCCTCAGCTTTGCTGTGTGTTACTGATAGTCAAAGCTCATTGTTTTAAGTCTGTGCATGCAGACGTCCCCGGTGTGGAGATGTTAGCAACCATCTAAACCGGCCGTTCAGTCAGGTTATTGTCTCATTTCATCCACTTGTTACTTGAAAGACCAGAAGCTGGCTATCTGGAGGAGCCAAGGGAGCAGCTTTTGAGTAGTGTTGATTCTGTCAAGCCTCTGAGTTAAAATATTTCAGTGGTCAAATTGCAAGATACTGCATACAGGATTTGGTCATAGTCCAGGTAAGACATGGAGCCTTGGGTACCAACTTTCTGCCTCCTCTGAGAGAGATCTGCATTGCCATCAGGACTTAAAGTTCTGCTGAAAAGGTGTGTGTTTTCTTCAGGGTTTACAGCACCTGCATTGCTTTGGCCAGAAATTCTTTGGGAATTTCTCCCCTCGGGATTCTTTTCCTGGACTCTGTCTTGTCATAGCAGCCCAAGTGGTGAGAGAAATTGTCAGCTTGTCTGAATGCAGGCTACTGCAGTCAGGTGTAGCTTTACTGTCTTGACTGCTGGGCAGGTTTTTTTCTTCTTTAGCTATTATGCACTTGTTCTGGCTGATCTCCCAAATAATTTAGTGTTTCTGATAGAAGAGTATTTTGCTGTGCTTTTGGTGATGTGAAGATCACCTAGCTGTTGACAGGACAGGGAGAAGGAAAATTGAATGTCCTCTGTAATCTAAATGGTTACGTGCATTGCAGGAATGTGGGCATCTGAAACCTGTTCTGTGTGCTTGACTAAAGCAGGACAGCATGTGATGAGCTTTATGCTCCAGCAATCCCCTTCCCACTCCTCACAGCAATACTGAACTCTTTGTGCCTGTCCACAGAGACAAGAAGGATGTTGTAAAAAGTAGATCTGGAATATGGAAACCATCTCTAAGAACTGCCTTCTGTCACTGTTGTCCACTCTTCAGACACATCAGCTCCTCACAGCATTTTTCTTTCCGTCTTTTCCCCTCTCCAGAGATAGGCCAGCCTGACACATCCTCCTGTCTGGCCAACTGTAAGCACTGATGCTGCTCCAGAGGTGGTGGAGCACAACGGTCATGTCATTGAGCACCATTTCCTCCCTTCAGACCCTTTCGTGAATTGCTGCTTTCAACAAGTGGTGACCCCATTTGCTTGGAGCCACACAGCCAGGGTGACAGCACTTCAGATTCTCCTCAAAGAAGTTAGAGAAATATCTTTTCTATCTTGGGTCAAGGCTTTGAATTTTGAGGTGTAGAAATAGCACAGCTACAAGTGTGGAGAGTTGTTTCTAGAGAGCTGTAGTTACTGCCAGCTTTTCTCATAGGTTCTCCTGTTTCAGAGAGGGTGTTGCAATAATTCAGATAGCATATTCCCAAGGTCTAAACTTTCACTAGCTGATAGGGGCATAGTCCTTGGAGACTTCTGAATAACTCTGACAGATAGTGCAGCAATGGCTCGGTGCAGCCAGACAGCTGCTCTCTTTCTTCAGTTCTTGCACTTAGCTCAGTGTCTGGTGTTACACTGAGTCGGTTTTGTGATGAGATGATAGATGTATCTCCTTTTCCCTTTCAATGGCACCCTGAATGCAAACAGCTGGTATGCACAGCTGTCAGAAAGGTGGCAGCTCTGTTGCTTCTCCACCTTTATCCTGTGCTTTTAATCCTGGACCAGTCCTTTAACACAGAGTATTTTCGGGGGGATGACTGTTTTGTTGTGACTTCCCCCCCAACTTTCCTAGGCAATAACACATTTTAATGCTCTACATGGAGCTTCAGCATGGGGAGAAGGTTCTTTTGCAGTTACCACAGTCAAAGCAACAGCGTTCAAAGCAGCCTGATTTATGGTGGAATTTTTACATGGGAGTTGCGGGATACTGTAGAGTGACCCTGGTGGGGCCAATTAGTGGATTAAATTATCTGTGTGTAAAGTCCACTTTAGCGTTGTGGTTTTGATTCTTGGTGACTTAGATTCATATTTCTTGGCCAAGTTTAAAAGGTAAATGAGAAGCTATAATGATGGTTTAACCGCTGCATTACAAGAAATGCAAACTGCTGTGGTTAGATATTAACCATGATCTGCACTCCCTTGCATGTTGATCCTTAAAGAGCTGACCATTTATTTTCTGATGTTTAATTTTTCACTTTGTTCCCCAGAAGAATGTAGACCAGTTTAACCTTAAGCACCTATCCTCAGCTTTCTTTTTTTTTTACACTGAGACATATTTGTCCATATATCATAAACTCTAATAAGGAGAAATATCATCAGATTATCATGAGTAAAAGGACACTGTCATGTGAAAATTCAGTTCTCACTTTTCTCCTCTGCCGTCACCTTGTGTTCACATGCCTGTCATACATCTTGGGGGACTGACCTGCAGCTCTTCAGCTCCTACTGGGGTCATCCGTGCAGAGCCAAAGGCAGAACAGCATAACACAGCGTTAAAAGTATCTCTAACTGGGATCTGTTTAATAGTCATGCGTTTATGTGCAGCCTTGTCACTTAACATGAGATCTGCAGACACATGATTAGAAATACAGTTACTTGCAATGTGCAGTACTGATTCGTCTTTCCAAGCACCTCTGTGGGCTCAGCTTGGGTGTTGAGGACAGGGAGTGGGATGACCAGAAAGAAAATGGCTTGAAAGAGCATGTTCTGCTCAGTTACGAGGATGCAGTGGGAACTTTACACAGGCTGTTAAGTCTTGATCTGAGGGCTCATCCCTAAGGAATCTCTCTTGCATGTTAAGCTTTGATCACAGCACAGCCTTCTCCACCTGCTGCAACAGGATTAGGTGAGAGATGGTGTGATAGCAAGCATTGTGTTAAGTTGTCTGAAAGCTGGTGGTCTCAATGATACTGCTGTGCTGTATGAGTGTATGTGCCTGTATGAAAAATGGGCTGCGTGCTACCTCCATGTAAACAGAAGTGGTGTTTTGACAGGATTTGGTTCTCTTCAAAAACTCTGCATTACAAAAAATGAACATTGTTGTTCTTCACGGGCAAAATACCTTTCTTTTGTTTCCTGGAAAGCTTAAACAGTCCCTTACTGTTGGTAGTGGGAAGAAAAGAAAGACCCAAGACTTAAAGCACATTTTTCATAGAAAAACAAGAGATATTAGGGAGGGAATTGGTCCAAGTACAGGAACCAAGTCTGTTACATATACCTTTTGTACAGTGTCATCCTGTTGCAGCATGTCTAGAGCCGGTGTATCTAAGGCAGACCATCATTTCATCACCTGCTGTGTAGGACAGCTTCTTAAGCTTGCAGAAGTTGTGGTTGTTTTGACAACTGTATACTAAATATATCTGGAAATAAAGGGAAAAAATGTAGTCTTGTGTTTCTGTGTGTGCCTCGTGTTTTATTTATAGTTTGTTAGCCAAACCTGCTGACAGGATATATCGAACTTACTGCCTGGGGAATGAAGGGAGGTAGGATTGTACCAGCCGCTGCCTGGAGAAAGCATTCCAGAGGCTCTGTGGAGCTTTATGTGAAGCAGAAAGTGTGCAGGCAGATGGCAGCTGCTCTAATTAAGACTTACTGTCTTCCTCCTTTTTTCCTGCTGCTGTGTCTTTTAAGGTATCTCTCTTTTTAACACCAGAGGAATGTTAGTAATTTATTATCCGTACAGCACGGTATGTATTATATTACTGTGATAAACAAGTGTAAACCCACTGAAGCAAATGCCTTGAATCTTCAGTAAATTGGACTATGAGATGACAAGTCTCCCAAGACAATGGCAGCTGAAGATGTGTAAATGGAGTTTCCATTTATGGTTAGTTATTACTCTTCTCCAAGATCTTTTGAACCAAGGCTTGTAAAACACATTGACAGTCTGCGCAGCTACAGAGGTGCTAGGCAAAAAAAAAAGACTCCAGAGCAAATTCACATTAAAAGCACATGTTCCTGTGAGTGCTCATGACAAACAAGTGTTTCTTTGGTGTTTCAGAGTTTCAGAAGCTGTGGAGGAGCATCCCTGTGGATTCTATGGATGAGGAGAAGATTGAAGAGTATCTGAAACGACAGGGTATTTCTTCCATGCAAGAAACTGGACCAAAGAAAATAGTAAGAGATACAAGTTGCAAATCTTTCTAGGGGATTTCTGCTTCCTGAGCCACCAGTGTTAATTCCAAAAGATGATGATAAGCCTTTGCATAGCTGCTCTGTGTGGCTGAGGGAAGTTTTAAGAAGTTGTAAATAACAGTGCTATAGCCAGCAGTCAGTGTTTTTACAGCCTGTGTAATAACCCAAGCAGCATCAAGGAGAAGGGCAAATGCCAGAAATTTCCGTGAGCTCCAGAGTGGCATCTTCTGATTGAAGCTGTGCAATACATTAGGAGTAGAGGAACAGTTACTTTTCTGGGGAGAAGGGTTTGGGGTTTTGTGACTTTTTCTTCTCTGCTAAATAGCTTTGATGTCCTGATGAGAACCCTCAGGTAATATGCCTCCTATCACACACATGCTGTTCTCCAAGTTGAGTGAAGTATGCTCCCAGTGTTTTACTGGGAGGCCAAAATGGCTGCAAGCTCTCAAAAAATGCTTTCTTCTTGACTTAAAGCAGTTCATTTTTTAACACTTATTTGATGCCATACATAATGTCTTTTCTGTGCTTAGCTTCAAACTGTCCTTTCCCTTCCACACAGGACTTGTTCCTGGTTTCTGCTAGTCACTACACTAGAAGCTTTAATGCCTCTCACCATGTAGGCGCTCCTGACTTCCTTATATGCTGAAGGTGTCTTTGAGCACACAACTGTGGATAGAATGATGGGTCATGTACCTGCTTCTGTAGCTGCATGGGAGTGTTTGGAAGCTTCACTTACAAATGCCAGCTTTACTGCCATGCATGGGATACAGAGACTGCTCTGTCTGCATCTCCCTGCCTGGATTTGAGTTGAACGCTATTGCTTCTTGCCAGAAAAAGAAAACACCTCCCCTGCCTGCCTACCCCTGCTTCAGGCAGGGCTCTCCTTCACTGAAGTGATGACTAGCGCAGCATCACACATCAGGTCAGATGTTGCAGCTGGAGGGCAGATCTTTTGACTGCTGTTTATTTCTTCTTGTAGGCTCCTGTGCAGAGGAGGAAGAAACCCGCTTCTCAGAAGAAACGCCGGTTTAAGAGTCACAATGATCACTTGGCTGGAGTATTAAAAGATTACTCTGATGTCGTTCCTGGCAAACAGTGACCAGTTGAAATCTGGAGCAAACATGCATTTTTAATATATCAGGATTTTGCCACTTGGTTTCAGTGTCTGCTTGCAGAAAGACTGACTCTATATAGTAATGTGATGTGTTTCCCCCAACCCAGCAACTGGCCAGGTGAAGCAAGGTCGGTTTAGGAGCAAGTATGAACTACTAAGTTTAGAGTTTAATTTAATTACCTAATGGGAAATGTGTCTAAGTAAGAGGTTCTCACTAGTTGCCTTTTGGCGTAGTGGTAAAATGGTGCTCAGCATGTAATGCAGGAGTTCCTATTCAGTGCTTAACTCCGCTTTTACATTGCTTAATGGGTATTTACCTGGAATTACTTACAAGGGGCTTTCTGGTAGGATGGAATACGACATTGGTTTTACCTATTTCAGGAAAACCTCTTCCTAAAGTCACTTCAGGCAAGTTTCGTTCATAGCCAAATACACCCCCAGTTTGTAGGCTTCTTTCTTGCCATGAGACTGAGCTTTACTGAGAATAGGTGATATCTGAGGCTCAAACTCAGGAAGAAAAAAGACAAAAACCCTCTCCTGAAGTCCCAGCAGGCTGCAGGATGGCAATGCAGCTGCAGCTTCCTAACGCTAACAGAAATTGCCCTGGGTGATTTTTCAGCATTGTAGTGGATGCACATGTGTTGCACAGTTCTACTCTATGGGCAGGAGGGAAATAAAATGGCACTGTAATGCTGAAGCCATTTTTTTTTTTTTCAGTAATAAAATTAATGCTGGTTTCCAGTTTTCCATCCTTAAAGAATGAGAGAATCAACATCTTTTGTGCTTGTTGCATTTTCGTTTCCAAGGAAGTGAAGGAATCTTTGCTGTATTTTTATCTTTTTGATGACTTACTGTTCTGGGCTGACACTGTCATCTTTTTATCATCTGTGGTTGGGAAGAGGGGAGGAACCACCTTAAATGAATGCTTCAGTTGCCTGATGTTCTACGCAGTACAGACTAGCATAGAACATGGCCAAATTATGTCTTGGTAATTTATTTGTATGTTCCAAACCAGAGTCAGTCAATGCTTATACTGTTTTCATGGCACTGCAGGAGAGGAGTTGCTTCTCCACACTTCTAGGGTTAGGATCAAAGATAAAATAGGTGACTGTGATACGCCACCAGCAGCAGATTGCTGCTGCTTGCACATGAGCTGGTGTCTTGATGTGTCGGGGGCTGAAGCAGAGGCCGTCAGATCTGGACACGTGAACAGATGAAGAATAAGGCTTTGTTGCTGTCGCACTGAACTCGTTATGTCTGCCTGAGGAAGCACACGAGGAGTAATACACTTCTGTAAGTGTAGCATGTATCCTTCTGATACTGAAGACCGCTGTTTTGAGGAACAAACAGTACTTCTGGCATTGCACGTGTCAGCGCTGTATCAACCTTAAAGATTTGATAAGTGCTGGTAGGAGTTTTATTCTATTTTTTTTTTTCTCCCATGCTTTTTAAATATAAATATATATTAAAAAGCATGCTGCTCCGGCTGGTGTTGAAATTGGTTTTATTCCCTATATTTTCCAGGTCAGCACAAGCAGTTCCTCTGGAGCTTTTTAGTTTCCATTACAGCTCGGCTTTAGAGCACCCATGGCACATTGAAAACTGTTCTCCTCTCTCCTGGCATCGTAACTCCAAAACCACAGAAAAGTTCCCTGCCATCTGCTGCATTTTTGAGCAGTGATTTTTATTTTTTCTTGGGGGGTGGTACTCAGACAAAAGTAGAAGTCTTTAGTGAGCTCTGAGTTGCCTTTCACACCTTCTGCCTTTCTAGGGGCGTAACTTCCCAGTCATCCCAGTCATCTGATGTTCTGTTATCCTTTCTCTATGACCCAAAGCTTGCAAAGCAGGCTGTAAGGCAGGCTACCTGCTTTGTTCCTCTGCTCGAGTGATTAAGATAATAAGGAAGTCTGAAGAAAATACCTGCAGCTATTTTCAAAGATTAAAAATATGTTAGGTCAAAAAATTGCAAAGACTGACTATCAGCGCTGTGTGCTGTGCTGGCATTGTCAGGCTCCAGTGTTAAAAGGAACAAAACAGTTGAAAGGCTAGATTAGATGCTCTGTATCACCAGAGAAAGGCATAGTAAGTTTTACAGGTACAGTCTTGGATGTAGCTGAAGGGAAGCTCACATTGTTCTGTTGAAAGCGTCATGGAATGTAGACAAACAGTTGTGAAGAAAACAAGCTCAGAAAATAAGCATGAGTTCCTCTCTTTGTGTGGGTTTCAGGAGTTCAGGTTTGCTTTTTCTCTTGAAGATGCTCCCAGGGATCCTTACAGGGTTTTTTTTTCCCAAGACCCTCTTAAAAGTCAAATGGTGAAACTTGAAAACACCTCAGACTATATCAGTGGGAGTCTGTTGAAAGCATTTTAGTACCACTCTAGTCCACTTTCAGTCTCTTCAGAGCATAATGTCCAAATCAGGCTTTTCATTGAAGTTCAGCATAAGAGTTCACAGCTGTGAAAAACTTAAACCTACTTCATCTTCCTCCAGGGTGTTCTCATGTATTCTGTGTTTGGCAGGATGGTTCTGGTGGCCAAAACCACTGTGCCCTCAGCTCACTTTCGTTGGCAAAATCCTTCTTCTGTTAGTCTGGCATTGTGAAGGGCTGCTGAGAGGCATCATGCTCTCTGCTGGGGGCCATGGGCCTGTTACTCCCATTTTTCTCTTCATTCCCTCAAAGCATCTGCTGCTAACCAAGAAGATGAGGAGACTTGGGCTGCCTTTGACTAAGACAGAACATAGAATACTTCAGTTGGAGGGGACATGCAGTGATCATCTAGTCCATGGCAGGCACTTCTCTCTTACGCATTTCATAAACCCATCTTGGTGCAGTCTTTACCTGTCTCTACAAGATGAGTTTTTCCCTCTTCTACTCTCCTGAGGCTCTTCAGATGGTGTGTGTCCTGTGCAGCCAAGGGCCTTGTATCTGAGCTGTCTACACCATCCTTCTGCTTGCACAATCTCACCTTCAGCCTGTGGCTGTGAAGACAGTATCTGCAGCAGTCAGTGGAGCAGAGAACACAGCTCTGCTGAGGTCCGCAAGCAGCCAGGGACATGCAATTGGTCCTGTTTCCCCCTCAATATTGCAGTAGTTTATCTTTTCTGGGAGGGAGGTGTGCCCCAAAATAAAAGCACTTGTCTTTTTTTAAGGTGCAAGATGAATAGCCCAGGTGTGTCACAGCTCCACTGACATCTCTCCTAAAAGTTGTAACTAAGGAGTTACTCCACCTCCTCCTCCTGTTCTGATGATCATTCTGGAAGGGAATGGAAAACAGCAGAATTTTGTATGCATGAATGAGAAAACTGACATAAGGTGGTGTGTACCAGAGCTTATCTATAATTCATCATGATCATTGAAGGCTTTTAGAGAGCAGAGTAGAGAGAGGCAAGGAAGTCCTGACAAATGGTCTAAAGACCCTGCACATGGATGTAGCCAGCGAGGGCTGTCACTTCTGATGAGCACGGGCAGGTGTTGCAGGGCCACTGGGGAGAGCTGGGCTCCTGGTACCTTCCAATGAGGAGATGCTGCATTTGCAGATGACTAGAAGCAACCCTGGTACTGACATCTAATTACTTCCAGCTTTATTGTTTGCTTTCCGGTCGCTGCTAATGTACCAGGCCCAAATTCCTTTGTGTGTTCCAGCCTTGGGGACCTCTGTCAGCTCCTGCATCTGGAGGAGGATGTCCAGGAAGACTGACTGCTTACTGTTGACTGGTTAACCAGTAAGGCTGAACTTTTAACAGCCATCAGGGAGAGGAGAGCTCAGACCCCAGTCTGCTGGTACTGGCTTTCTACTGCTGGATATGGCTGGATCATTGCAGCCTGGTGCAGAGTTATCAGCAAGATAGGGGTCAGCCTGAAAGCAGCATTCCCAGTTG
Organism: Loriculus beryllinus; assembly: GCA_039877255.1. Lineage (NCBI taxonomy): Eukaryota > Metazoa > Chordata > Aves > Psittaciformes > Psittacidae > Loriculus > Loriculus beryllinus. The sequence goes on along the minus strand of JBCJKH010045713.1, from coordinate 28,798 downwards.
CCTCATGTAGCTGGCATTGCTGCAGCACTGCCCAGCCTGACTCTAGGGGTGCTTACAAAAGGCAATCCTGGGCCAGCATTTTGTGGTAATGCAGAAGGTGGTCTGGGGGCCAGATACCCTCCCAGAGGAGGAAGGTCGGCTTCTGTGGTGCTCCTTAGGTCTGTTCAGCTCTATAGGCACATTCCTAACCATGTCTTGTCTTGTCTTGTCCTGCACAGGCTCTCTGGAGCAGGTGCATCCGTTATCTCTTACCTGCATCCCTGTAAAGCACGTAAGGAAGGATGGCAGTTCCCCAGATGAGAGGGCTTGTCTGGACACAGCAGGGCTCTCAGCAGGAGGGCAGCTTCTCCCTTGTGCTGAGTGTTGCATAGCTGTAGCCACTCTATTCCAAAATGAGGAACATGCAGCCTGTGCCACTCCAGCAAGGGCCAGCGAAGCAAGGGAAGCTCTTGGCTCTGCTCAGCACTGGGAGGTTACACCTCAAAACTGTGCCTAGTTTGGGCCTCCCCCCAACTCAAGAGGGATGCCTAGGGAGGGTCTGTTTGGGGCTTCGGGGCTGCTCAGGGCTGGGGACAGAGGGTCTGGGAGGAGAGTGGGGAGCTGGGGCAGCTTTGTGCAGTGAAGACACAGGTACAGCGATGTGAAAGCCGGTTAGAAGATGATGATCTTAAGGTCCTTTCCAACTCTTAACTATTCTATGTTTCTATGATGTGGTCAAACTCTTTTTGGCAGCCATTCCAGGTGACGTAATAGGGGAACATGGGAAGTTTGGCTTGGATATTAGGAAAAAAGAAGCTGGTGGGGAGGTGTCTCCATCCGTGGAGATTTCATGCATCACCCAGACTAGACCAGGCTGCCAAGACCTCATTGGCAGCAGTTCTGTTGCAAGAGAGAGAGAGGTTGGATCAGAGGCCTCCTGCAGCCCCTTTTACCAGTGTGCTGATGTGAGTCTGAGCCCAGTTGCCTGCTGTAAGAGCAGTTCTCCTTGTTTCTTGCTGGCTTTCTGCTGCTTTGGTTTTCAAGTGTGTGCAGCAGCCTCTGTGTTACCCAGCAGGAAAAAACAGCCATGACTCCAAAAACCCATCAGCACAACATACGGTTGGGACCCACATGTTGGTGTCTACCAGCCTTGTGGGTTGGACACAATCTAGAGTGCAAGCAGAGCAGGGAAAAGCTCTGTTAAGGCAGGAGGCTGTTCTTCCATGAAGTTAATCTTGTTACTATACCTGCACTTCTGGGCTTACATCCAAGGCCTGAAGTACTTGTGTGATTTCTTCCTGCCTCCGTCAGTTGTGTTCTCTATTCCCTCCTGCGCTAGTTATTAATTATGGAGACTGCAGAGATGAAGTCCAGGCTCTACTAATGGTTGACTTCCCCGTGTTTTAGAGGAAGCATTTCAGAAATCTGCTAATGGTATTCCTTCACTTTGCTTTCCAAGCTCCACCATCATCTTGGTTTCTAGCCTGAGTGTGGCAGAGAGGCAGACCATGGTGTTTAAATATTGACTGAAGCCTGGCTCTCCAGGCAGCCTGCAGTTGCAGGGCACGCATCTGTGGCACCCTTCTCATCTCCCTGGGTTGAAATGTGTGCAGGATGCAGTTATCCCCATCCTTCCCAGGGCAGTGGGGTCGGCCAATGCTTTAGCTGCGTGCTTTTCTGTGCACATGGGGTCTCTTTGTGCTAGCAAGGACAGGGTAGCTTCGCCTAGCAGCATTTGGGCAGCACAGCTGGCTGATGCCTCTCAATTTCCCCAAGCTTTGACAGCTGGGAGAAAATCCAAGGTGAGTGCTGCAGCCTCACCCCAGCTGGCATCACAGAGCTACCTCTGCTCTTAGCCACCAGCTCTCCTCCCAGCCTGTGTCTCAGCCTCTAAAGCTGCCTGGCCAAACCCCAGTGCTCTCATCTTTCCTCTCCTAGCCTTGTTATTCCTTTCCCCCTTCTCTAAGGAGGCCTGCAGGAGCCAGTGCTGGGCTGGCTTCTCCCCCCTGCCCCATCCAGGCTGTGGGCACTGCTGGCCAGCCTCAGCACCGGCTCTGCCTGCCCTCTGCTTTCCCTGCCCTGGCTGGCACATCTCCATTCCCTCATCCCTGCCTTTGCTGCTGCCTGTCCCCCTGTACAATCCTCTGGGAGACGCAGCTCTTCTCCAACTGTCTTGTTCCGATTCTTCCACTGATGGGTTGTGTCCATTCATTGTGAGGAGTTAGTGCTTGTTCTTTTCTCAACAGGCCCTGGCAGCCCGTTCCCGACCTTCACCATTGCTTCCAGCCTGCTGCCTGTCCGTGGGCAGCCTCAGGGTAGAGATGCAGGGATGTAGAGATGCGTAGGAAGGAGCTGCCTGCATTCTCCCTGCCCAAGCTTAGCCTTGGTGTTAGGGGAATAGGGAGAGAAAGACTTGGAAACAGTGGAGTGCAAAATGTTCCCCTTTATTTTTTTCCAGTGCTGCCCATTCGTGCCCCATCCCTGGTACTGGGTGCCAGCACTGAGCTGGGAGTCCCAGATCTTGTTTTGCAATCTTCTGGTGTCAGCCAGCAGCTTGGGCCCTCTTGTAAGCGCCCCGATGGTCATGGGGAAGGAATGTTCCCCCAGCCGCATGGGGAAAGGTCACCACGGGCAAAGGGGACGTTGGGACCAGGCGAGCATGGTCCCATCGCCGATGAGGGCAACATGGAGCTGAAAACATTCTGGCTTTAAAGGTTTAGGAGTTTAAATATTTCAGGGAAGTCCCCACTTCCTTTCACAGGGCAGATCTCCCAGCAGATGCTGTGCCCAGGCAAAGTCCAGGAGGACATTTCCCTGTGAGTTTCATTGCTTTTTTAGCGATGGAGAATGTTTGCTGTTGAATCTGCATCTGCTTGTTTTGCTGAAGCAGCGCCCAGGACAGCGTTGTTCTGAATAGTAGCTGGGCTGAGCACTCTCTTCCCTTCCCATCCCAGGCCTGCCAACAAACCTCTCCCCTGAACTCAACTCGGAAAGAAAGCTGTGATTTGCGGTGGCCGAGGAGGGATTAGCATTCAACATTAAGGGCTTAACTCTTCATCCCTGCCAGCGGGGGTTTCAAGTAACACGACTGTGCCTTTTGTTTCACTCTCAGCGAGTTTGTATCCTGCTTTAATAACATCCTTTACACACTATTCTCCGGGCTGGGTTTTCTAAGCTGGAGCTTGCTCCTGGTGCTTTGCTTTCAGAGTCTGGCATGTTGGCTGAGGCTGATGGCATTGATCAGGGCGAGAGCGGAGCGGAGGAAGGAGGAGGAATTTCTAGGTTGGGCTCATGAACCAAGTTTGTCAGAATTCTCAGCCTGTTAAATAGGAAAAGATAATCTGGCCCTTGGTCTCTAGGTTATGTTTGCCTCTGCTGTAGCTGAGCTCATGGAAAAACGCAACTTAGCTCCTGCACTCGGTGCCAAGATTATTAGGTTTAAAAACTAACTGATAACATCTCTGTAAGTTTGGAGTAATTTCTTTCAAGCTTCATGATTCTTCCAGCCTGTGTTTTGGAGCGTTCCTGGAGATCTATGTGAGCCAAGCAGGACGACAGCATCAGCCCTGAAAAAAGTCACGGTGTCACCTTCAAATACCCAGAGGAAGGAGGCTGCTGTTCCCCAAAGCCCTGAAGGGTGTGTGCCGGGATCCTTCTGCCACTTCCCAACCAGATACACAGCACACAACAGACACTCCGCACGTAACTTATAATAATCACTGGTTTTATTTATTAAAAAATTACAATAGAAAAGTACCTTTAAACACATTTCCAAAAGCGGAGTAGACAATGTGGATGCTTCTCTCCTCTCCACAAGACAAAGGACAGGAAAAAGTTTGCTAAAAGAGTTAGTCCATTGCTTGGAAACGCTGATACCATTCCTTTTAGAGCCACTCGGGGGTTTGTCTTGGAATTGATTTCTTCTTGCGTTGCCTGTATCAGTGCCGTTTTTTACAGAAGACCCCAACAGGACAGTTTCCCATCGCACCGCCTCACCCAGCACCCTGCCCCAGCTCCAGCAGCCGAAATCTCAGCCTACCCACAGAATAAAAGGAGGGAGGAAGAAAAAGGGTATGATGTATTTAACAAGGCCATGGGCACCCCCCATGTCTTCAGTGCAGCTGGGAAACCGATTACGGCGACGCCTGGGCAGTGGCTGAGCTCAGCGTGCCCTGCAGTGAGGATGGGGCTGGGGGGGAGAGGCAATGGAAGTTTTGCACCTCCTTTTGCAAGAAACTGAAATCTCTCCGAGGTTTTGGTTTGCTTTGCTCTTCCCAAATTTCTCCTGGAGCAAGGAGAGGGGGAGACTGGTATGTCAAGCGGTCTCTTGCCCGTCAACTCGCTCAGGACTCATGCCGAACCTCGAGTAAGCTGGCAAACCAGTGGTTTGTCGTTTGTTTTTTCTCATACAGCAGTTTACGGTGCCTGGAACAGCTTCAAGCAGTCATGGCAGGAAGAGGAGGAGGAAGAGGCAAATTGTCACCTTGCTACATATGTGGGCTATCTCTGCCCATCCCTGATCTGAGCCCGTTGTACCATGCCGAAGCTTTGCACAGCAAGCTATTAACACAGCCTTAAGGTAAAAAGCAAAATCACCATAAGAAAGTTTCTGATTGTCCTGCCTGGTTGTCATTTGGTACAACTGGGAAGAAAACAGTAATACTGTCAGTGTCCGCAGATGTCTTGCCGATGCAGCCGGAGCGCAATTCCTGTGCCAGAGGGAGCACGATTCCTACACACCCAAATTGTGCATCTGGACATCTGCATGCGTGTGAGCATCATGCCTTTGACATGCAATTGACGGGGCAGGGGGATACAGACTCCTACTGACACGCATTCAAAAGTCAAGCACAAAACCTGTGGTCTGACCCAGTGTTAAGATTGTTCTGTTTAGGAGGTTTGGTACAAAAATAGTTGCTTTTGGTTTGCCTTTTTTTTTCTTTTCTGGATTTTTTTTTCAGTCTGCTTTCCTATGGTTCTGTTTGAAGACTTTTCAAACACTACAGCAATGCCTGTCAAACCATGCTTTCAGAAGTAACACGCTCTTTCTCACAAATATACAGTGTAAAAGAGGAAAATATTATTACTAGGTATGCTTTTCATTTTTCTTCTAGGAGAGCAGATGTGTGATAGAGGCTGTGGGAAAGTCTTGGAGGAATCCAAACTTGTGTGAGGTTTTTGTTTGTGGTTTTTTTCAAGCCTGTAACAACAGAGAGAGGTGTTAAAAAAGGGTAGCTGCCATCCTGGGCTGAGGCAAAGTGAAGAAAGGGATGTGGTTGATCTTTTTTTCCCTTGGGGGGAAGCTCCCGTGCTGCAGCGTAGAGGGAGGATTGTTTTGGAAATGGGATGAAGAAGGGAGAACAGCTACAAGGACAGTTGTTCAACCCGGAAAGGGCAAGATGGGAAATGCCTGCAGGGAGAGCCCTGGGGTCAGGCAGAGGGAAAGGACCGCCCTGGTTGTTCTGTTGTAGCCCCAGAGGTTTTAACCAGGGAGGCACCAGCTGGGAAGCTGAGAGTTAAGTTGGAACTGAATTTGCACTTAAGAGGAATTCAGTCTGTGTTGATCCAAGGCAGGAAGTGAGCACGGCAGCGAGATGAGATTACTGGGGGTAATTCAAATCCGAGAAGCATTCCTTGGCTGTTGAAACTCTCACCCCAGATAACAGCGGTGAACGCAGGAATGACAGAGCACGGATCGCTGGATTGGTGCTGGAGGTGTCGTGTCACAGCGGGAGCAGGGGTCAATCCCAGGGATTGTCACCTCGCTGCCCGTTCCCTCGGGGACACCACATTGGCTTCTTCACCCCTCTACCCCCTGCCTTGGGCCACCTCCCCCCGGCACAGCCGCGCTGTGCTGCAGCCTTACCAGCACACTGTGGTTTTGCAGAGGGCACGCCAACCCAGTAGCCACCTTGGAAGACTCCATTAATACCCACAAGACTGACTGTAGGCCACCATCACACACCTGAGACCTGCAAGAGGACACGGCGTAGGGTCAGGGACCAAGGTCAGTGTGCTTTGGGGAGAGGTGGTTTGACGGTGGCCACTATGGGCGCTTCCTAAAGGGATAGTTTGGAGCTTAAACCTGCCCTGATAGGCTCCACATGGTATATCTGTATGCTGAAGAGGGGCTCTTCATCAGGGACTGCAGCAATAGGACAGGAGGTGATGGGTTCAAACTTACAGTTTGGTTTGGTTTAGCTATAAGGAAGAAGTTCTTTACTGTTAGGGTGCTGAGGCACTGGAATGGGTTGCCCAGGGAAGTTGTGAGTGCTCCAT